>BROG01000481.1:0-165000 GCA_030159075.1 Atrina japonica | reverse complement strand
GTTCTTGGGATTAAACATCTAAAACGTCAAATTGTGTCAATTACATATTCTTGATTGAGCCGATTTCTGTAATTAACCAAAATACCCCTGACCGCTTAATAACTGACATATCAACATAAGTCATAAAATAAAGAAAATATTTTAGATGATGACTTCAAAACCTAATTTATATATATACAAAATGTATAAGAGATGATGATGATAATGATGATGATAATGATGATGATAGTGTATATATATATATATATATATATATATATATATATATATATATATATATATATATATATATATATATATATATATATATATATTGCTAGAGGGATATCACGACTTGAGACTAAAGTAGATGTATTTTGGTCGATACAGCAGCTAGGAAAACTTATCTTGAACATCGTTTGTCGACATAGCAAGACAGACTTTTACAAGCTTAACAAACAGTTCTCTTCAAACAACCGAATAATTATGCTGTCCGAACATGTGGATGACAGAAAAAAATCACCATAGAAAAACAGTAAGTGAAATTAGTTATGTTATCATTTGACTTTTAAGCTATTGCATACGGAACAAAAATCAAATTTTACCTGCTATTTGTTCATCTGTCATCTGTTCTGTCTAAAAGAGAATTCGGATTTCAATCAAGATAGAAAAAACTGATACAAACTGATATAATTGTTATTAATTTATTATCGATAATGTTAAAAAAAATCAGTATTTCTTAAATATCACGGCAGACTGTAAAAAGATTTGTCAGTTCCTGACATTTAGCTGGGTATTACATAAATATAATATACGAACAGGTGAAAATGTTTCAGTACATACACTAAATATACAAAAACACTGATAAAGATTTTTATGATAAAGATCTTATATACGGTATATAGCGAAATGTGAATGTATCACCATGTATATTTTATTCTTATATATAGTTTCATTTCTCCACCTGGTCAGAACTTGTAAAACATTCCTCATTGTAAAGTTAAATTCAATAGTACATTCATTCACTTGACTTCTTCTATCTTTCATTCTACCTCACCATTCTTCCATCTCTGTATCGATTTACATTTTTAGTGATTCCGTCCATTTTTTGGTGTTAATTTGCTTGAGGAAATAATTGTTTTCTTCAGGGGAAAGATTTACATTATAAGTGTCACAGTTTGTTGCCGAATCCTAAAAGCGTAAACATGTTATACCTGAACATGTACATGTAAACCATTTCTTGTAACAATATGAATAGATATTGTTTAAACAAAGCAATATATCAGATATTAATTTGATCAGGAATACATGTATATGAGTGCCGACAATATATAAGTAAACACAATACATTTGCTAATGAGAGAAGATGGTAAGTGCAACGTACTCAATTTTATCCGTTTGAATTGTTTCAATATGTGTATGGAAGCCGTGAGGTCGTCGTGCCATCCGTTATAGTGGTTATCGTAGCTACTAGTATTACTGAATTTATCATTTTCTTCGGAACTCATTTTATGAGTAAATTCCATAAAATGATATACTCACCATTGTGA
The DNA here is from genome assembly GCA_030159075.1 of Atrina japonica. NCBI lineage: Eukaryota > Metazoa > Mollusca > Bivalvia > Pterioida > Pinnidae > Atrina > Atrina japonica. The sequence continues at coordinate 163,471 of BROG01000481.1, read as the reverse complement.
ACTATTTGTATCAATCACCGGATATTTTGTATCTACAATGTAAAATTATACTGGAATGATATATATCAATGTATATTAAAAGCTGACTGCGCAGTCACAATAAAATATACAGAGAGAGAGAGAGAGAGAGAGAGAGAGAGAGAGAGAGAGAGAGAGAGAGAGAGAGAGAGAGAGAGAGAGAAGGGGGATAACGGAAAGTGGGTAAGAGATCAATAATGTACAGAAAGTATTGGGATAGTAAAAAGATTGACAGAGTGAGGGGATAAGGGAAGGTGAGAGGGAAAGATGTATATATATATATATATATATATATATATATGTGTGTGTGTGTGTGTGTGTGTGTGTGTGTGTGTGTGTGTGTGTGTGTGAAGTATTGAGAGATATGGAGAGAGAGAGAAAGACAGAGAGAGAGATAAAAGAATGTTGTAGGGACGATATATAGAACGTACTGACTCTTTGCCTGAAGTATTATGTTTATAACGTGTTGCAATGTCATTCGGTTTATTTATAACATCCGTTATTTGGAACCGTTTTACATATAAACGTTAACATTATCATCCCTCTTAAAGAGAAACTTAAAATTGACATTAGAGATACTTTTCATAATATGTTGTGTATGGAAAAAATATATATATTTTCGAATAAATTTATATTTTTGATAATTACTGGTGTTGAAAATAAAACACTATAGATAATCATAAGGCATAAAATTGGATATTTTCCTACATAAGTTTTATATTCAGTAAAACTTCTATGAGTCGAAGTGCAAGGGACCAGTAAAGTTCAAAACATCGGGACATCAGCTTATGAATGTTAACCAATCATAATATCAGTTGTAACTTGTATAGGGTGAGCGTTGTCATGATGTAAAGTTGGTATCTACACCCACCATAATTTTTTTTTCAAAATAATTAAATCTATGTAGAATTGTATATAGAATTATCCTCAACTTTGTAATGAAATTTGAAATCAATCAATTCTGTGAAAATTGTCTGAGACACATCTTATTATAAAATCTAAGCTTTCTTACTTAGATATTTACTTCAATAAAATGTTTTGTGGACATTAATAAAAAAAAAAATTTCGATATATGTTAACATAATTTTTTGATTTACTGGGTGGGTGTGAATATGAAATGTACAATATGGCAATACGATCAAATAAGACATGGTTGTTCATTTCCTTTTATACTACTGCTGAAAATAACTTAGTTTTCGTAAATAAACTTATTCAGTGTTTTGAGGGAGAATAATTACCAAGGGAAAAGTTTGTAATGAAGTAAATATTAACTTATTTGTAGGGATTCCCAATGGTTTTTATCGCAAAGGGCCCTAATAATTATAAATTTGTTTATCAATAGCGTTAAATTATTCTGAGATTAGTCTAAACATCGAGAATATCGAGTCATTGCCGTTCGACTCCAAAAAGTTCTATTGCAGTTACACTAAGAATCACAGGAAAACATCAGACCGTATAGTTTTCTTTCACCCATGCTCCTTAATTGAAATTTACAATTGCACATAAAAGAATGTGATGCATTATTATTTTGAAGTAAACAGAAATATTTTATACGACGAAAACGTTGGACATAAAGTGTTGAAATTTAGAATTTGTTTAAATGGCACTTGACTTTTAATGTTGCAAAATGTTGTACATTAGTATCTTAGTTCACGGCGGTAGCCATATCATACTAAAATATATTACTAGAGAATATCTAATACTTCCTTAAAATTATTTGATAGTTATCAAAAACATGATTAAAATCCCATGTTACTTCATCGTAGCCAGACAGATCAATTTTGTGTACATATATCATAAGGATGACATACTCGTAATTGTTGCCTAAATAATTCTGCAGTGAGTAAAGACTCAACTTCTCTGCACAAATCTCTCAAAAAACTCCTCATGTTTTTATAAAGGTGGTATTGTTTTTTATTATTATCATTTCTCCCACGATAGTGCAACAAACATTTCAAAATTGATATTTTTCAACTCCTCCGAAACATAAAATTCCGCTTAAGGCCTACAAAACGGTATACTCTCATCATTTCACCACAAAATATAATACAGTGAATTGAACTAAAGTAATTTAGCATTCATAGCGTCCATTATCACGTTGTCTGAGGAGTCAGTCCTATCTAACTGAAGTCATTTTAATGCCACGGACGTTTATAATGTAATCTGTAAAGGTACTGAACACTTTGTATTACTACCAGATATGGCTAACGAGTTATGATACAACCTTGTCGTACAGAACACTCCGTATTACTACCAGATATGCCTAACGAGTTATGATACAACCTTGTCGTACAGAACACTCCGTATTACTACCAGATATGCCTAACGAGTGATGATACAACCTTGCCGTGTAGAACACTCAGTATTGCTATCAGATACCCATAAAGAGTTATGATGCAACCTTGCCGTACCGAACATTCCGTATTACTAACAGATAACCCATAACGAGTGATGATGCAACCTTGCCGTGTAGAACACTCAGTATTGATATGAAGATTTCATATACAGAGGTAAACTGCTCACTGACAAATTATTGACACAGGGATATCGAAAACCGCCTTTAATGTCAACGTTCCGCAAATTTTATGGTCGGTATAATAGTCTTTTTTGCGACTACTCTGTTTCACTAAGTGAAATGTTGAGTTTCCTTTTCGTTGGCGGTTGTTGAGAAGTCTGTACCAATTGTGACGAGGATACACTCCTCACGTGTTTCATTGGACTTGACTGTGGACTCACGGCGGGTGTGACCGGTCGACAGGGGATGCTTACTCCTCCATGGCACCTGATCCCACCTCTTGGTTTCCAGAGGTCCGTGTTTGTCCATGTTTACCGGATTTGTATCTATGTCCTGGACATCCTATTGATTTATACTTTGGTATCTGAGATTTTTATACTCCTAACGAGTTATGATACAACCTTGCCATACAGAACACTCCGTATTACTACCAGATATGCCTAACGAGTTATGATACAACCTTGCAGTATAGAACACTCCGCATTCGTACCAGATACCCCTAACGAGTTATGATACAACCTTGTCGTACTGAACACTCCGTATTGCTACCAGACACCCTGAACGAGTTATGATACAACCATGTCATACTGAATTGACTAGTGCGGCGAAGATCCGTAATAATTAGGATATTGGGATAAAAGTAGTATCACAAACATCCCCAGGGACGCGCCACCATCTTATCGAACTCTTTGTGATACTACCTGAGGTATGTAAGGGAGCAACCATTTGATTTTGATGGGGGCTAAGATCACATTTTTCATCCTGGATTTTTTTTATAATTATAATTTTCATCCTAAATTTTTATTTTTTTACTCTAACCTGTCCTAGATGGGTTTTTTTACCCATGTATGATAGAGTTACCTATATATGGCAGTGTACAACTGCTTTGAAGAATGTACATATTAGATTACTAGGAGAAAAGTGCATGTATAAATGTTCGTATGTTCTTTCTAATGCAATGTTATATAATACATAACTCACTTGCACATATTTATAATTGATTGATTAGTTGTAATGCAATATTTTGCGGGTAGCTGGTAACACACATCTTTCAGAAAATTTTAGAAGCGCGATGAGGCCTCAGTTGTCAGCCTCCATACATAAAACTTTTTATTTCACCCAATTACTCGACCTGAATTTTTTAACTATGAACTCGGGTCCTGTCTTTTTATTTCAAATTAATCCTAGCCCCAACCTAAAAACCAAATGTCTGTTGCCTAAAACACTATCACAGCGTGCAGCTATACTATGAAATATCCCAAACGACACAACCGCCCGTCATTAAGTTGTCGTATAATTTTAAATGTAATACGATACCTAGCACACAGAAATGATATACATTAAACGACAAACTGCAATCCATACTTACGATCGCCGGAGATTTCCTTTCATTGCAAATACGTGAAATATCAAGTACAAACTTACAGTTTTCAGTGCTGTATCCTTTAAGTCAGTTAGTGTTTAGTTTTAGATGTTGTATATGTGAAGTCGGGTACACATTATACACAGGCTGTTTTCTGTATGGCAAAATAACTCATGCGACATGTTTGTGTCAAGACCTCGAATAATACATTTAAACGACTACGAACATGTCTATAAAAGAATCAATTGATAAAATTTAGCGTGCCTCACTGATACAAGAGATATAGACATTTGAATGTCGTCTCACGCAGGCAGATAGCCAGAGGAATGGGGGAACGGTTCTATACTGGAAATCATATTAATTTTTCAAAATATATTGTTTACTATTTAAATAGATACATTATATTTGGTATTCTTTCACATGCACAATACCTCAAGTCAGTGTTCATTATCCGGATCACTTCAATACTAACACCTGGTTTGAAAAGAGGCAAAGTAAAAGTCAGATCGGTAATGATTTTCTATTTATATACTATGTGTGCTAGTCAGCGAGTATGGGAAATGTAATAATATGTCAGATATGTTTAAACCAAGGTAGGTGTATCCAGAAATACATACATACATACATAGGCAGACATACGGATAGATAGATAGATAGATAGATAGATAGATAGATAGATAGATAGATAGATATATAGATAGATAGGGAGGCGAAGGGAAGAAGAGGGGGAGAGTCGAAAGAAGGGATAGATAGATAGGTAGATTGATAAATAGATTGATTGATTGATTGATTGACAGCAGACAGACAGACAGACAGATAGATAGATAGATAGATAGGATAGATAGATAGATAGATATAGATAGTAAGATAGATAGATAGGTAGTAGGTAGGTAGGGTAGGTAAATAGATAAATAGACAGATAGATAGATTAATAGATAGATAAATAGATAGATATCATTTAGATATGTATTATCGTATGTTTGAAATACTTTCGCTGGTACTTATATATATGAATCATTTAAAATAATCTTATTGGTTAATTGAATAATGAATAATCTGTACGTTATGAACTTTTTATATTTTCACACTTCTTTATCTTATCATAAATGTTCATGTAATTATATAAAGTCGAAAAGTGTATGTTTTTCAAATATCTTGCTTGTTTTTTTGTCCGTCGGGTTTCGTGTTGCTCTTCTTTTCTCTTTTTATTTGAAATACGATTTTAAAAAAAGTCTTCTTGTGTTTGCAATTTTAAATTGTCTGATGTTCCCGAGAAAGGATGAAGAAATTGTCAAATGTGCATTACCAATACAGATTTGGGTCTCTGGAGTCAAGCTATAAATTTTATGTTGCACTATTCCTCCTGGCGTTACTTTTACAGTAAGAAGTATTAATACTTAATAAGGATCTTGATACAAGACGGAAATTGAGACATGATACTACTTTCTCTCATCGTCCCTCCTCCCTCACTCACCTGTACTCTTCCTCTTGTTTTTATGTGTTCCTCGGCGTCGGGAACCCCCCTTTCTCTTTCTTTCCTTATCCCCAAAGAAAACAATGATTCACCGAAAGTGAAATGTCGTTCTTCTTACTTCGTTTTCGTCTCGTCCTTCTGTTTTTTTGAGCTCGTTGTCGTTTCAAGTTTTCCTTTTGTCTTTTCTCTTTTCTGTGTTCCTTTTCCGACTTTCTGTCCTGCTGTCTCTCTCTCATTTTTTTTGTTCTTCTTACTTTTGTCTTTACATCTCTTCTTCCTCTTCTCGACTTTTTCCTGTTGTCTGCTTTTTCTCTATCTTTTTTTGCTCTTCCGAACTCCCTTCCTCGTTCCTTCTCCCTTCTTTTTTTTTCTCTCCGTTTTGCTCTTTCTTCCTCTCTTTTTTTTTTTCATTCTCCGTTATCAGCCTGCACCACGCTCAAGTCTTTCTCACTATTCTTGATCCGTGGGTAGCTTACTAGTCCTCTTTTACTTCTTGTCTCCTGGACTTCCTCTCTCATTTCTTCATGCTTTTCTCGCGTCTGTTCTTCTTTCTTTCCTGTCTTGTCTCTGCTTCTTCTTTTTGCGCTCCCTGCTTCTTCTGTCTTGTTTTTTTTCCTGTCGTCGTCCTCTCTTTATTTTCTCCTTGTTGTTGTTCACATTCTTTTCTTTCTCGTTAAGCTTGCGTCTACTTTTCCCTGCTCTTTTCTCGGTCTTTACGCTGTTTACTCTTCTCCTCTGTCTTCTCGCCCACGTCTATGCGTCGGCTTTATAGATAGATAGATAGATAGATAGATAGATAGATAGATAGATATATAGATAGATAGATAGGTAGATTGATAAATAGATTGATTGATTGATTGATTGACAGGCAGACAGACAGACAGATAGATAGATAGATAGATAGATAGATAGATAGATAGATAGATAGATAGATAGATAGGTAGGTAGGTAGGTAGGTAGGTAAATAGATAAATAGACAGATAGATAGATAAATAGATAGATAAATAGATAGATATCATTTAGATATGTATTATCGTATGTTTTGAAATACTTTCGCTGGTACTTAATATATGAATCATTTAAAATATCTTATTGGTTAATTGAATATTGGATATCTGTACGTTATGAACTTTTTATTTTCACACTTCTTTATCTTATATAAATGTTCATTAATTATATAAAGTCGAAAAGTGTATGTTTTTCAAATATTTTTATTTGAAATACGATTTTAAAAAAGTCTTCTTGTGTTTGCAATTTTAAATTGTCTGATGTTCCCGAGAAAGGATGAAGAAATTGTCAAATGTGCTTACCAATACAGATTTGGGTATAAATTTTATGTTGCACTATTCCTCCTGGCGTTACTTTTACAGTAAGAAGTATTAATACTTAATAAGGATCTTGATACAAGACGGAAATTGAGACACCCAAAGAAAACAATGATTCACCGAAAGTGAAATGTCGTTTGAAGATCATCGATATCTCATTCTACTTATCATAACGTCTGTAAACTCTGCTTCTCGTAACATTTCGTATTAACAGGTTTTCGGTACTCAGGATTTTTCAGTTTTACAATAACAGTTTGATTTAATGATGGCAGTGAATCCCGAATATCATGTATCCGAAAAAAACAAACAGCTATGTGCAAATGTAGCCCAGAGAGAAAATCCGCTAACATTCCCAGAGAAACAATCTCTTGTAGCCCTGAACCAATTTTGAGTTCTCGCTCTCTTTGTAATAAGCGGATCCATGTTCCGTATAAGGAATTTCACGACACATTTTGATGACATTCATGCCTATGATGCCTTGTGTTCCATATGGAACATCCTTAGAAATAAGTATTCCTATTCCCTTTGAACACTTGTTTAAACTGTTGATATTGCCATCAGTATGTATGTATCCGGCATACGGTATTTCAATTCCATTTGCAGCTCTTTAAGTTATAAAATGATCTCTGATAGCAGGTATTTTATGCAAATGACTCAAATATGGTTGAAACCATTGCAAAACTGCAGTTTCTATTTTCCCCATTGGTTACTTTCCAACAAATGAGCCATACATATCTGATGCTGAACCCACTGTCAAGTTCTCAACGACAGGTTTATTTGTTTAAATTTCGGAGACAATACCTTTTAGCTCATCAACCCCTGACAATCAATGGACTCTTTTGTGAATCAATAACTTGATCCAGTCCAAATAAGTCTTTAGGACTTAATGGGTTAATGTGTCCCTTTTCCTGACACTTAAAACAACGATGGTCTTGATTTTGTTTTCGGGCGTTTGATTTTAGTCCTTGCAGTTCTTTTAAACTTGATATTTCTGATAGATCTCCTACCAGCCTACTTAATCCTCCGGGTCGAGTTACAGTCTCAGAGTACATTGGTACATCTTTGAACTTCCGTTTCTCCAGCTTGGGATCCTCATCTTGACACAAGACAATTTCTTCCTCTCGAAGATCGCTGAATGTCAATGTTTTATGGGCCCTAATCATTTTTCTTTTCAGTTCTCGTTTGAACCAAATGCTAGTAACATTCTCTGTAAATTGATTTCGTAGCATTTTCTCTCTATCTACGATAAAAGCCTGCTCCTTGTCGACTATTGCAACCAGGCCTAATTTTATCATATTTTATCATAGAGCTCCGACATCAACTTAGACCTTTCCGCAAAAGCCTCTTTTAAAATTTTGAGAACTGCCTTTGGCGTACGCTTCTCTGAAGAATTTCGATACCTCAGTTCTTCTATGGCTGGACCTTCTAGATGATTCAATACATATCAAAAATCAACTTCAATGTTACTCTAGAGGTATAGGTGTTGTTTTGAAATAATGTTGTTTTTATACCATCAACAAACTTGTAAACAGACTGTATTCCCTCTCGTCCAAATATTTTTTGAGCTTCCGCTGATTGGGAGTAAAACAACCTTTGGTCCTCCCGCACGTGACGGTTTTTTTTGTCATTTCTGTCATTGCGACCCTAAGAGCATCCTAAGAGTTCCTTCTTCAACTCTTCCATGCCCCCCCCCCCCCCATCTTGTTCGTGACAGTTATGGAGGTATGTCTTAATCCATCTCCATCCTATCGGCGACGCCATTTGTAGCCAAACAAGAACGATATGGAGAATTCAAATTTTATTTTTAAATGACATAAAGAAGACAGCTGACCATACCTACAAAATATAATAATGAATCATAAGAATAGTATTATGACATGGGTTTTCCTAGGCTGATTTTGGGTCCGGTCACAGGTCTCATTCCCAATCCAAAAATGGCTTCTATTTTCCCAAAATTATGCAAATATTAATAATTTTGAAATTCAAAATAAAAAAATAAAGTATTTTTAAACAAATTTCTCAAATTACGTGTGTTTATTTTAATAAAACTGTTGTATTTTTCCAAAATTTTCCGGACCCTGGACTCAGATTTTTGGAAGTAGGAAAATCCCTGTATGGACAATAAAAGATGAAACACAATATAATAATCAACTCCTGCATGTAATAGTAAACTTGTCATATAAACATAACTTGTGGCTGAGATGACAACATCGAGATCGAGTGCTGGTATAAAGCTTTTATGACAACTCCATATTGATAGAAGTTAAGGCACCTTCATTTAATGATATTTAATTAATAAGAAGGAGTAGCAAAAAAAAAAAACAATTTGCCCTGTCACAATTCAGAGATTTAACACAGTTCAGTAATTAGCAAAATCACTTACTATATAGATGACTTTAAACAGTGCCCAATATTTACTATTGTTAGTGTAGTTAATATCACTACGTATACTGTAATAGGCCTACATCACTGTACAAAAGCTCACTATAAGATACACCACGCTATTGAACTCAAGTTTAGCCACACCGCAATATACCTATACTATCGAAGTAGACAAGTTTGTAAACAATTTCAGTAAATAATAAAGACAAAAAGTTCATGCTCTTATAACTAATTACAACAACTATAATATTACTAGAACTAAGTATAACAAAAGTTATGGGTAAAATATTACCTGAATAGAAATCGTGAAATAATACTAAAAGAAAGTCAACCTCCCAGATTAAACAACTGCTAAAATGACATCAATGTGTATCCTATAACTTGATTTCTAATTCAAGAATCAGACCAGAGTGATGTGTCTGTATCATATAACAGAAATCTCATATTTGTTTTACTAAATGGAACCTCAACTCTTGACCTGTTTAATTGCTGCTATTTGACGTGGAGTTGAAATATTACTTCACTGAAGTAAGATAAAACACATTTAAAATCACAATCAGGTGATTAATCTATTATGTTTTGCATTTATAATCTGAATAATAAATTTCTAATGTAAATAACCACTTTAACAGCTTATTTAAACAAACGTAATATTAATTCAACTGTTAGATAAACAATATTAGTCAAAAACAATATTATGTTATTCGGTTAGCGCAGTGGTAAGCGCACTCGCTTCTCACCAATGCGACCCGGGGCCGATCCTCGGATTGGACAGGAGAGTATGTTAGAGGGTATGGCGGTGGTATGGCGGTGGTATGGCGGTCGCCAGGTCGGACACGTGGGTTTTCTCCGCGTACTCCGGTTTCCTCCCACATCAAGCACTCCATAACGCCAACATCAGAGCCAACGAGAGGCATTTATATAAGTTGTTTACATTTGTTTGTTAATCATTGTATTATACTTACAAGAATTGAAACATCAAACTATAAACAGTTTACACGGACAATTATCAGTAGGAACAGCAATCAGCAGTTCTCATCACTCCAGCTGCTGATGTTAAACTGAATTATAATACATAAATGTCGGACAGAAATCAATTTTATGTTCCGGCAATTACATTATGAACTAGCCTTGGTCACAAAGATAGTATGGACTTTGCCAAACAAATAAAGTGGAAATCTCTCTAAAATAGATTGATAATTGAAGTTCTCATCCACGCCAACTGTAAGTGAGGTTGTGATTTTATTTTGAAATATGCTGCTTTAACCAGTCGACCATGACCTGAATTGAAAAAGGTACATGCGCTAAATCTAAACCTGTGCTACTATAAATATACATAACACAGAACTTTATGATTCATCGTAACTGACTTTATTCACTATTCAAATGAATCATAATTATGTAATACATATCAAATAAGGCATTGGCATAGTAAATCTATATAGTCTGACGGGGTGGAGTAATGTGAACTCTTTCTTGACCTGGACGAGTTCATATTTACAGTAAAGCAGCATAACAACACTTAAAAACACTGGTAGTCTGGTAGGAGTAATCGTTCCTACTTGTCGCCATACCTCTGTGTAAGTAGTGCAGAATAGTACACAATTTCCGTAAATCCCATTCCCGTATCATAGTGAAAATATTACCCCGCCACGGCAAGTTATGTGAATGGGACGATCTGTCTAGTCATCACTCTAGCCACTTCCATGGCTACATATCTTATATCACAATATTTACATGTTATTTCTGTACAATAGAATGTCTCCGTTATTCTGTCATATCAAAATTTATATTTAAAATATTTGGATTTCAATACTGGAAATAATATGTGCTATAGAATGGGATACTGTCTTGAAAAACTAATTTTCCTGTAACTCCCTACACCCTACCCTCCTACCAAATAATGATCTCAGTTGAGGGTCTGTGTCTGTGTGTGTGTGTGTGTGTGTGAGAGAGAGACAGAGAGAGACAGAGAGAGAGAGAGAGATTAATATATATATATATATATATATATATATATATATATATATATATATATATATATATATATATATATATATATATATATATATATATATATATAGTATCGGGTCGTCCAGCAAACAAAATGTACAACCCAGGTGAACATTAGACGCACATGGATCTCCAGAAGATTCATAGATGGGATCAAGTACCGTGGAAGGGTAAGTGGTCACAAAAAGCAGAAAATTTGTACACAATTTTCATCTTTTATTAGTCACCGGATTATATTTTTGTTCCTTCCATCTTTCTTTCTATCTTGGCTTAGTTCGGGCTAATGTTTTATTCAATTACACTCACCAAATTCGGTAGAGATACACTTCTCAGATAAACTATGTGTCATGTTAGAAAATTGCCCTAGAAGTAATTTATTCTCCAAGTCTACCAGATCAATATCAGGTAGATGAAATGGTCAAACCTTACACGCTTACTCTTTGGAGTTATTCCCCTTTCAAGCGGTTATTCCCCTTTATTGATTTTATGTGATATCCCTGATGGGGGTTAATTGTTCAAATTCGCCATTTAAATTTTTATTTTGAAGTGCTCATTCATAGTATATCTGAAAATTATATTCATCGTGATCATATCTGCAACAAAGTATTTCTATTAATTTCAAAAATATTATACAGTGCATTATTTCAAATTTGATCCCCAAATATTTTGTATGTTTGTTGTTTAACATCTCTCCAAGAATTTTTCACATATATATAGATATATCACCAGCTTTAGATCAAGTGCCAAAATTCTACCTTTGCTTTGGACTCGCACAAATGCAGTTATGAATCTTGTACGTGCCACTCCTGCTTTGATATAGGTCTTCATTATTAAGTCTCACCCGCAAGATCCTTAAGCCTTCCTTCGAATCCCGATAGCGAGTCATACCGAAGATTTCTTTAAAAAAAGATGTAATAGAATCCTTCGTCAAGCACTAGGCATGCGAAGGAATTGACTTCATTTTTTAAATTGTCTTTGGTAAGACCCAGTACCGGGATCTAACGTTCCAGTCATAGACCACAGCAAGCAGTCACCAACCCAAATAGAGCAGACGAGGTTACAAAATGATGACCAAGACCGCCAGAAATAAACTAAATTGCCGATTTGCAGTCTTATTAGATAACTAGACTGTTTAAAATGGATGAATATAAGTCCAATCCATTAAAATTTCATCATAAACAAAACATAACATCAACATATTTTACGGTTGATTTAAGCAACACAAAATGAAATCTAAATGTTCTATACACTTTTTTATTTGCACATGGAAAATACATAATTTGAATAATGAAATATGATGAAATGAAATTTGTTCGCATGTCTCCGTATAAATGAGACTTATTATCAAGGATTCTGTACGCTCTTAAAACCCGATAACGTTATCATTTCCTAGTACCATCAATTGCATGGCAAAAGCTGCCTCACAATGCATCATGTAGTCAAAAGTACAAATACTAAGACATTATTTGTAATATATCTTAATGATATATACTCTGTTGCTGCTTTTCCCTGATGCCAAGGCAAATCACTTTTTTGTCATCGTAGTACAGAACTCTGAAATGAGAAGCAATCATTTTAATCTGTATATTATGACAGCGTATTAGTATCACCCTAGAAAAAAATTATCTCCTGCGAAATACTTATTATCTCCTACGTAAGACTTATTATCTCCTACGTAAGACTTATCATCTTCTACGTAAGACTAAGTATCTCTTAGGTAAGACTTAGTTTTTCTTGATTATCTCATAGAAAATGATGTAGATAGGAAACTGCACTGTAAATTACTAGACGTAGTATGCAAATCTAACCACATAATATTTTCTGTCGTTTTCTCAAAATAATGTTGAAAAATAAAGCAAAGTAATGTACAAATGAACTTAAGAGTTTTAGTGAGTACTGTTTATTTTGTTGAAGAGATTTTTGTTAGATACTGAATGTAATAAACACTAATGACGGCTGCCTGTTCCACTCGAATGATTATTTAGGTGTACATAAACTTCTTGTACACAAACGTCTTAAACACAATATTTGGTCAACTCTTACGTAGGAGATATTAAGTCTTACATAGGAGATGATAAGTCTTAGGTAAGAGATATTAAGTCTTACGTAGGAGATATTTTTCTAGGGTGATACTAACACACTGTCATATTATATAAACATATACTTCATTTACAACAAATACGAAATATTGACAATTATATTTGAAAATTAAAAATGTTTGTGAAAATGTTAATTTCATCTTCCGTACCTTCATAGTTAACATAACCGTCATTATCTACGTCTGCTTCTCTAATCATTTCTTCAACTTCTTCGTCCGTCAGTTTTTCTCCCAAATTTGTCATAACGTGTTTGAGCTCGGTTGCATTGATGAGGCCATTGCCATCTCGATCAAAAACTTTGAAGGCTTCCATTAGATCTTCCTCGGTGTCAGTATCTTTCATCTTTGAAGCCACCAATGTCAGGAATTCAGGAAAATCTATCGTTCCGCTACCTAAAGTTTAGGAAAACTTATGATTGACAAAATCCGGTAACATTTGAATACTATGAAAAACTAGTTATTGCAAACATCTCAAACGGCATATGATTATACATTTGTGTTTAGAAACAACAGGGACTTGTAATATGAACAAAACTGAGTGATTTATCAACCTGAATATTTTCTGGAATATTAGTGCAGGTTTTAATTAATTACTGCGTCTAGTGTTGTAATGAATAACCGTGTATTTTCGATTGAATTACTGTGTCATGTGATGTAACGAATCACTGTCTTGTAGCGTAATAAATAACTGTGTCTTGTATTGTAATGAATTACTCTCGTATGACGTGATAAATTGCTGGCTTGTGCTGTAATGAATGTCTTGTGAAGTAATACATTACCCTGGGTTTTTTTTTTGTCGTAACGAATTGCGTGTCTTGTGCTGTAATAAATTACTCTCGTGCGATTTAATGAATTACTGTGTCTTGTGGTGTAATGAATAACTGTCTTGTAAGGTAATAAATTACTGTTTTGTGTCGTTTTGAATTATCGTGTCTTGTTCTGTGTATGAATTACTGTCTTGTGTTGTAATAAATAACTCTAGTGTGACGTAATGAGTAACTTTTTTGTGTTGTAATAGATTACACTCGTGTGACGTAACGAATAACCATATCTTGTGTGGTAATAAATTACTCGTGAGAATTAATGAATTACTGTGACGTATGTAGTAATGAGATACTGTGTATTATTATGTAATTGCTATCATTTGTGTCCTAATGAATTACTTGTCTTGTGATGTAATGAATTACTGTGTCGTATATAGTAATGAGATACTGTGTATTATTACGTAATTGCTATCATTTGTGTTTTAATGAATTACTTGCCTTGTAATGTAATGAATTACTGTGACGTATACAGTAATGAGATACTGTGTGTTGTTACGTAATTATTGTCATTTGTGTCCTAATGAATTACTTGTTTTGTGATGTAATGAATTACTGTGACGTTTACAGTAATGAGATACTATGTATTGTTACGTAATTACTGTCATTTGTGTTTTAATGAATTACTTGCGACGTAATGAATTACTGTGTCAAATGAACATATCGAGGTTATATTTCTATCTAAAGATTTGCCACTGTTTGATTGTTTGACGTTACGTATAATATATAGCTCTACTTTCTTGGGAATAGCTGTGTATTTATTAGCTGTCTCGGGCGTAATCAGGCCCATTATACCTTTTATGTTTGTGTCTGCTTTCGCAGATGAATTTATGAGATTAACAGTTGTAAGCGTTGTCGGAATACAGTAGATAGCATTGAATAATAAAACCATAATACAGAAATAACATGGATACAAGAAACAATACATTTGTCGTTTTGTAAAATATTAAACGGAAATCATCACGTTCGATGGTTTTTCCCAACATAATATACATGAACGTACGACACCGTCAGTTACTTCAATTACCGTCATCGTCTACATTGTTGATCATATCCTGTAATTCCGCTTCTGTTGGATTTTGACCTAATGACCTCATTACTGTTCCCAGTTCCTTTGAGCTGATCGTACCATCCCCATCTTTATCAAAAAGGCTGAACGCTTCTTTGAACTCTGAAATTTAGCTATCAATTCATAAATACAATCGACTGTATTGTTATAACAGTCAGAAGTATCAACACGTTATTATATATATATATATATATATATATATATATATATATATATATATATATATATATATATATATATATATATATATATATATATATATATATACAAGCGTTCTCGAAAGGCAATAGTTACATTTTAAAACATTTAGTAAGAAACAGAATTTATAGAATGGATGTTAGAACTACATTAATCTGAATTGAAAATATATAGGTACAAACGTTCGGGAGATTTAACATTAAGGGATAGTAATTAAAATTTTGACAATAAAACAAATATAGATTTGGCAGTAGCTGTATATAAAATCTGTGTGTGTATATGCGCGGATATGTGGATGTATATACGTGTCTATGCGTCTGTGTGTTTACGTGTTTGGGAGTACAGCATATACACAGTCTTCTAATTGTTATAAAGAATAGGTCTGTAAGATACATTGATGACGTTTTAGTGTGTTATCTATCAAGAATGAAATATACATTTACCTGCTACTTGTTCTTCCGTCAGGTTTGCCTGAAATATAAATTGAACTCTAATAATAACAAATTATCTTTTATTTCATAAGAGATGTGTCGTGACTGATTTAAACAGAATGACAAAGATATCTCTGAAGTTAGTTACAACATGCATCACAGGTACATATATTTTGTTGAAATTGATTTAAACTACTCGGTAACGGTATCTTCAAGTAAGTTAACATAAACATGACAGCTTTGTGATTTTAACAATAAGATAAGTTCATGCGCCACAATCTAAAGTATCTAAGATGTGAGGGATGAATGCAACGAGTACCTTATATACCAGTTACAGGGGATCAACTGACAGTTACATTAGATCACCTGGCAGTTATTTGGGGTCAACTGACAGTTAAATGGGATCACCTAACAGTTACACGGGATCAACTGACAGTTTTTTGGGATCACCTGACATTAATGTGGGATCACCTGAAAATTACGTGGGATCATCTATTTACAGTCCCTGGCGGTTACATGGGATCATTTCTCAGTTACTTAGAGTTATCCGACGGTTAGATGGGATCACCTGACAGTTGTTTAGGATCACCTAAAAGTTACATGGTATCACCTGATTATTACATGGGGTCACCCGACGGTTACATGGGGTCACCTAAGGAAATATGAAATTCAAATAGTACATCAAAAACAACCCGCTTACAACAAGTCCCGTCAACATCTATGTTGTTCGGCTTGCACGTTTCATTGTCATCCTTAATAAAAACAAAAATATCAGCACAAATTGAAAAATTACTCCATGTTTTTATGATTTTTTTATAATTTCCATTATTAATATGAAGTTATTGTTGTTGTCGCTGTTGCTGTTGTTGTTTTTTTATTATCATTATTTTCTTTTTCCTTTCTTTTCTTTTCTGTTATTGTCGTTTGTTTGAAGATGATTATTAAGGAGATCTATTTCACCAGATGGAAACAAACTGATTCTGTATTCGGGTACAACGACAGACATTGTTTATATTCGTATGATATTGTTTCGTTAGGTTGAGCTTCATTATGGTAACTATAATTTCATGAACCACTAGAGTTAACTTCATATTTCAATATTCCTTTTTTTTAATTTAATTTTTTTCACTTTTTATTCACTCAAGTATATTATGTACATATTTGAACGTTGAAGGTACATTTGTGTTAGATAATTTGAAGTATAAACTTAGCTCATACCAGGCTTAATATCAACTCTAAAAGAATAACATGTCTTACAACACTCATCACTACTGTTGGTATATTTTGTATTCAAATTTTAAGATTTTTGTTCAAATTCTTATTTTATCGAAGTAAAAATCATTGCTCACCATTTTCACTTTACTATTCTCCGAAAAGCCGATGTTACTTAGCTGAAAAGAAAATATTTCAATGAGAAATTAATAAGTATTTTGTCTCTAATCATCATCATCAGCAGCAGCAGCAGCATCAGCATCATCATCATCATCATCAACTTGTATTGATATTATTTTATTCATTACTTTAATTATCATTGTTATTATTATTATTATTATTATTATTATTATTATTATTATTATTATTTATGGACGATATAAATCTTAATTCCTCCGTTTTTATACAACTATTTCAATTCCCACATTATTACATTTATTCATTACAAAGAGTGATAATTTCCTATGTGACTATTGTTGTCTACAAGCCGCATTAGTAGAAGACAATACATGCCTAATAACGATCTAACTACAAATTACTACCGCAATCATCATATAACAAACAGAAACATGATATAAAGAGATATCTATAACACACTGCACTTTGGTACAAGGTATGTTTAGTACGTTCTTAAAATTCGTAACAGAGATTGAAGGAAACAAATATGAATATCAATAACTTTACATGTGGTTTTCTTTCTGTTTGAAAGTAAATAAAAATTTATCTAACCTGCTGGTACTCTTTTACACGTCCAGTTCACTGTCAATTCTCAACAGGATACGTGTTAAGAAGCCGGGTAGACGCTGTACCTGTACTTGTGGGTTTTTTCTGTGTGGTAAACTAACTGATGCAACAACGTGTGTCGATAATACTAACGGAATAATTCAATGCACCGTTAACATTTATAAAAGGCTTTAGACAAAGAATGGTCTGTGATATCAATATCAGTTGTTACAAGAACTCCGTGTTTTGTCTTTGGGTGCTTTATGTCGAACAAAATGAATACAAACCCTAAAGGTGGCTGTATGCATGTAAAATTGTGATCTACATTCGGAGACTCCTCCGATGTTTTCGTTGTAAAGATGTCAAATATTTTGAAAACTTTAGCTGTCTTTGATACACTTTGTAGAAACGGGTGCCCTGTATGTCTTAATTATAATTGTATCGACGATTGTTTATCCTTATCATTATTACTGTTAGTAGCATTGTTGTTTGTGTTGCTTTTGTTGGTGTTTCTTTTGTTGTTGTTGTTTTTATTGTTGTGGTTTTTGTTGTTGCTGTTGCAAAATAAAGTTTTAATCAAACCACAACTAAACCACAAAAACAGAAAATGAGCACGGCAAACTTTTATTAATCAAGTGATTGACAGACACATGTATAGGATGAAAGAGAAATCTCATTTGATTTCCTCTAGTAAACTGCACAGACTTCCTCAAATTATTCTTACAAATTGAGATAGATCATGTAGTCATTTTCAGACGATTTGTACAACCTTGGACAAAAATATCCACAAACTGGCCTTTATCGTAAATGTCCATAACAATATTGAATATGTGTCAAATCTCTTTTAATTACTTGATAACCGATTTGGTTCATAACATTTTTAATCAAAGTATCATATTGTGGTTTTACTAAATTATAGAAACCCTGTGGTCGGCCTCTTTTTATATACACATCTCAAGTATACAGGATATTAAAATTAATGTATTTTATTTTTATTATGTTTGTTGTGAGGACAAAATAAATTAACCGCACTGCGACAAATATCCTTGTCAACATCGACGTCGTATTTAAATAACAATCCAACTAGTTTATCTATCATATATACAAAGACTGAACAATTACACAATCCTTTAGCTATAAACAGACGCGCGAGTTTCATCTTGTCGTATACTGTGTATTTTGCCATTTTCACTTGTCGTTGCGACTCCATTAGATGTCCGGAATCTGACATTAAAGTTGAACCAGACCAATGAACTAAAGACGTTTATACATTGTGTGGATGTGTACGAAAATGTATGTATGTGCGTTTGTTTGTGTATATGTGAATCAATGTATGTGTATATGTATGTGTTTGTTTGTGTATATGTGAATCAGTGTATGTGTATATGTATGTGTTTGTTTGTGTATATGTGAATCAGTGTATGTGTATATGTATGTGTTTGTTTGTGTATATGTGAATCAGTGTATATGTATGTGTTTGTGTATATGTGAATCAGTGTATGTGTATGTGTATATCTTAGTGTGATTTTGTGTTTATGTGTAAGTGTGTATGTAAGTGTGTATATGTGTGTAAGTGTGCATATGTGTGTAAATATGTTTAAGTTTGTGTTTGTATGTGTTAATGTGTATTTAAGTGTGTATATGTATGTACGTGTACGTATATGTATAAATATAATGTAATGTAAGTTTGTGTTTGTATGTGTGTGACATGTTATCCATAGTACTTAGTTATTAACTGAAAAATTACAGGTGTAAATGCTTAAAAAGGTTCAAAACATAAGTAAATAATTTATGCCGTCAACAGGAAGTTTATATTGCCCGACCCTATGTTTGTAAAATGTATGTATATATATCTGAATTGCCACTCCAAAGTTCTGCTGTAAACTGAATCGAATTAAAACCCGATCTCTAATTGCTCCCGTTTTCTGATAAACCGCGTATAGACGACATATCAGAAAACGGGAGCGGCGAGAGATCGGTTTTTAATTAGATTGCTGTAAACCTGGAAATATTCACTTCCGTTAAATTCCGATGTTTGTTGTCTTCCTTAAATGACAAAAGGCGAATTTAAAACTGGAATTTTTAAGCTAAATGATTGACGCGCGGACTTACATGCCATTCATGGAACTGATTGATTTAAGGCGAATTTAGAATGGAAATAACATGTTTCCTGTCTCAAAACGGCGAAAATACACAGTGAATGGTATGTCCACGTATACAGTATATATGACCTGATGAATACGGCAAACGTTTAAACATCCAGAGTTTTACCTTCTCCCAAATATCACTTGAAATCAACACTCAACAAATATTTTGTATTTATAAAACAATTAGATTTTATTGATATGCAAATGTTACAAATATTTAGTTCATATAATGTACATACTTCTCTTTAAAAGGGGAAATGTTGTATAAATGATTGTTCAAAGATAACACAAATTTCGACTTAAATGCTATTTCGGTAGTTAATTATTTCTCTAGTTTTATTTCTCATTATGATACACACAAACACAGACACACATGCATAATGATACATACATACATACATACATACATACATACATACATACATACATACATACATACATACATACATACATACATACATCCATATAGATACATATATACATACATTATGCACCGTGCATTATATTCACATCCACCTGCGAAAAGTTTAAATCTGGCTGCCCGATATAGATCGTTCACTTAATTTCGAAATGTTTTATTTACTTTTCATCATTTTCACGAATTCTGAAAAAAAGAATGATAATTTTTTTTATCAGATAAAGAGTGGTTCCTCTCATCAGTGACCATATGATATCATCTACCTATAATAACTTATTTTACCCAGTTTACAGAGACAAGAGATACTGGGTTTTGGCTGTAATCTATTAAAGCCATGAAAACTATATTACGAAAGATGGCTAAATATGATATCAAAACTTCGGGAGTTGAAGTACTGTTTTCTTGCCTGTCTGGATTTTGCGGAGAAATTATCTGTGTCCTTAAACTATTTCTGATCATGTGTTAAAACACTGTAAAGTTACCCTTAGTATACCTCGTACGTATAAACTACAGAGTGGTCAAAATGGCGATCACGTGCGCTGTGTTGACCAATGATATAAATGGAAAGCCGTATACCACATGATGTTTGAACTAAGAATTATGTCATTGGAATGATCTTTCACAAATGCGTTGTAAGCGTGTAACAATGTGGTGGAAACTACTGATCTTATGATGTATACGTCATTTTCACCGAATATTGTTTACATTCTGCAACTGTTTATCTTTCTTAGTGCCGATAATGCAAACAGTTTGACCATTTACGTTAGGTTGGTTAATGGTCAGCAGTGGTCGTGGACGATATTTAAGAATAATTCGTTTTACTTTTCAACAGCATGTATGCAAGAATATTACCAATATAACATTATTTATGAAAATATGACGACCCATAAAATTGATTTTAAGGAGAAATAATAGTTTAATATTGTACAGACTATTCGTTGTCGCCTTTCATACACACCTTCATAGTTCACTTGCCCATCACCATCTAAATCTGCTTCCTTAATCATTTCGTCAACTTCCTCGTCGGTAAGTTTTTCCCCTAAGTTGGTCATCACCTGCCTTAGTTCAGCTTTACTGATATAACCATTGTCATCTTTGTCAAAGACTTTAAATGCCTCTCTTAATTCTCCTTCTCCATTTCCTTCGTGCAACTTCTTACCCATCATGGCAAGAAACTCTGAGAAGTCTATAGTACCATTGCCTGAAAACATTGTAAAGGACATATCACCAAGGGAAAAAAACATATTTCATTTCCTCAAAAAAGAAAAGAATGGATGCGTTGTATTTGTGTTGCATTTCCGCTTCATGTACAATATCTATCTGTATACCATATCCAAAGTGAATGTTAATTTCGGGATCATTTCAAAATTTACAGCAGGAAAGAAAGAACAATATCAATAAATCGTGTGTACAATAACTGCAACCAGTTCTGTGAATTGTAACAATATTTACACTTTCATATGATCATCAGGCTTTTGAAGAAGAAAGATCCATCTATCGATTTATCTATTGCTCGATAGTAAGATAGATAGATAGTCAGATAGATAGATTGATTGATTTTTGCCATTTTTGTCCTTAGATTAGAGTACGAATTAGAAATGAAGGCGAGAGAGATATGTCAGCCATTGTTATTTAGGGCGAATTCAAGACAGAACGAAAACCTGCAGGTATAAAGTAGATAGATTGATTTTAGGCAGTAATGTATTTTGATTATATGGTATATATACGAGGAAGGGGCCTTCGTGAGTGGTTCGAACATTGCCTTTTAAACCACAATGTCTCCGACCTCTTGTCAGCGATGGTTCAATCCTCACTGAGTTTGTGAGAACGTTTGTCAGTTTACTTGCAGAAGATCGGTGGTTTCTTCCAGAGTACATGTACTTTTCAACCGGTTTTCTCTTCCATCATTAAAATCTTACTATATCATCGTCCAGTAGACAGTATATGTAAAGGTAAAGTAATATATCATCGTCCGGTAGACAGAATATAATATGTAAAGGAACAGTAATATATCATCGTCCGGTAGACAGAATATAATATGTAAAGGAACAGTAATATATCATCGTCCAGTAGACAGTATATGTAAAGGAATAGTAATATATTATCGTCCGGTAGACAGTATATGTAAAGGAACAGTAATATATCATCGTCCAGTAGACAGTATATGTAAAGGAATGGTAATATATCATCGTCCGGTAGACAGTATATGTAAAGGTAAAGTAATATATCATCGTCCAGTAGACAGTATATGTAAAGGAATAGTAATATATCATCGTCCAGTAGACAGTATATGTAAAGGAACAGTAATATATCATCGTCCAGTAGACAGTATATGTAAAGGTAAAGTAATATATCATCGTCCAGTAGACAGAATATAATATGAACAGTAATATATCATCGTCCGGTAGACAGAATATAATATGTGAAGGAACAATAATATATCATCGTCCAGTAGACGGTATATGTAAAGGAATAGTAATATATCATCGTCCGGTAGACAGAATATAATATGTAAAGGAACAGTAATACATCATCGTCCAGTAGACAGTATATGTAAAGGAACAGTAATATATCATCGTCCAGTAGACAGTATATGTAAAGGAATAGTAATATATCATCGTCCAGTAGACAGTATATGTAAAGGAACAGTAATATATCATCGTCCGGGAGACAGTATATATAAAGGAATAGTAATATATCATCGTCCGGTAGACAGTTTATAATATGTAAGGGAATAGTAATATATTATCGCCCTGTAAACAGTATTTTACTAACAATGATCATTTCACTTATTCGCCACCGATTTCGTCATGTTTAGCATGTTTCTCTGTACATATGATATGTTTATTACTACGATATAGAACCAATGAACATTTAGGTGTACTGATTACCATTGATAGTGACAACGAACAATGCATTATTCAATAAAATAATTTAGACTCAAGTATTCAAAACCCTCGTCATTACAAATACATATGTATCAAAAATACGTAACCATCGATATCAACTTCATTGATCATGTCTTGTAGTTCTGAATCTGTTGGATTCTGGCCCAATGACGTCATTACGGTCCCAAGTTCAGATGTTGTAATTGTACCATCTCCATCTCTATCAAAAAGCCTGAATGCCTCTCTAAGTTCTACAGAAAATACAAATTAATGTGGTCAATCAATACAATAATAAAATTTGCATATTAATTAATATAGAAGCTCTTAAGCGCTTCAAAGACATGTAAACATAAATATTTGAAGTGTACATTTTAAATGCATATTCAGCAGTATATTGACATATAGAGATGTATTTCTTAATAAGGTCCTAATCAGTTTTATTCCATGAAATTCGGAAACACATACATGCTCACAGAGAGAGAGAGAGAGAGAGAGAGAGAGAGAGAGAGAGAGAGAGAGAGAGAGAGAGAGAGAGAGAGAGAGAGAGAGAGAGAGAGTTCATCACTTAATGACTGGCCAAACTCTCCATCAATTACACTAACAAACACTCTATCACTGAATTACTTGACAACACTGACAAACACTCTATCACTGAATTACTTGACAACACTGACAAACACTCTATCACTGAATTACTTGACAACACTGGGAAATTACTTGCCAACACTGACCAACACTTTATTACTGAATTACTTCACAACACTGATCTACATCCTATCACTAAATTACTTGCAAACACCGAAAAATACTTTATCACTGAATTACTTGACAACACAGACAAACACTCTATCACTGAATTACTTGACAATAGTGACAAACACTTTATCACTGAATTAAATTGACAACACTGACAAACACTCTATCACTGAATTACTTGACAACACAGATAAACACTCTATAACTGAATTACTTGACAATAGTGACAAACACTTTATCACTGAATTACATTGACAATACTGACAAACACTCTATCACTGAATTACTTGACAGCACAGACATACACTCTATCACTGAATTACTTGACAATCCTGAAAAAACACATTATCACTGAATTACATTGACAACACTGACAAACACTCTATCACTAAATTACTTGATAACACTGACAAACACTCTATCACTGAATTACTTGACAATACTGACAAACAGTCTATCACTGAATTACTTGACAACACTGACAAACACTCTATCACTGAATTACTTGACAAAACAGACAAACACTCTATCACTGAATTACTTGACAATACTGACAAACACTCTATCACTGAATTACTTGACAACACTGACAAACACTCTATCACTGAATTACTTGACAATACTGACAAACACTCTATCACTGAATTACTTGACAACACTGACAAACACTCTATCACTGAATTACTTGACAACACAGACAAACACTCTATCACTGAATTACTTGACAATACTGACAAACACTCTTTCACTGAATTACATTAACAACACTGCCAAACACTTTATCACTGAATTACTTGACAACACTGACAAACACTCTTTCACTGAATTACTTGACAATACTGACAAACACTCTATCACTGAATTACTTGACAACACTGACAAACACTCTATCACTGAATTACTTGACAACACAGACAAACACTCTATCACTGAATTACTTGACAATACTGAGAAACACTCTATCACTGAATTACATTGACAACACTGCCAAACACTCTATCACTGAATTACTTGACAACACTGACAAACACTCTTTCACTGAATTACTTGACAACACTTACAAACTCTCTACCATTGAATTACTTGTCAACGCTGACAAACACTATCACTGTATTACTTGACAACACTGACAAAATCTTTATCAGTGAAATACTATACAACACTGAGAATTAGTTGCCAACACCGAAAAACACTCTATCACTGAATTACTTGACAATACTGACAAACACTTTATCACTGAATTACATTCACAACACTGACAAACACTCTATCACTGAATTACTTGACAATACTGACAAACACTCTTTCACTGAATTACATTAACAACACTGCCAAACACTTTATCACTGAATTACTTGACAACACTGACAAACACTCTTTCACTGAATTACTTGACAACACAGACAAACACTCTATCACTGAATTACTTGACAATAGTGACAAACACTTTATCACTGAATTAAATTGACAACACTGACAAACACTCTATCACTGAATTACTTAACAACATTGACAAACACTTTATCACTGAATTACATTGACAACACAGACAAACACTCTTTCACTGAATTACTTGACAACACTGACAAACACTCTATCACTGAATTACTTAACAACATTGACAAACACTTTATCACTGAATAACATTGACAATACTGACGAATACTCTTTCACTGAAAAACATTGACAATACTTACAAACAACTCTTTATCACTGAATTACTTTACAATACTGACAAACACTTTATCACTGAATTACATTGACAACACTGACAAACACTCTATCACTGAATTACTTGACAATACTGACAAACACTCTATCACTGAATTACTTAACAACACTGACAAACACTCTATCACTGAATTACATTGACAACACTGACAAACACTCTTTCACTGAATTACATTGACAACACTGACAAACACTCTATCACTGAATTACATTGACAACACTGACAAACACTCTTTCACTGAATTACTTGACAACACAGACAAACACTCTATCACTGAATTACATTGACAACACTGACAAACACTCTTCCACTGAATTACTTGACAACACAGACAAACACTTTATCACTGAATTACATTGACAACACAGACAAACACTCTATCAATGAATTACATTGACAACACTGACAAACACTTTATCACTGAATTACATTGACAACACTGACAAACACTCTTTCACTGAATTACATTGACAACACTGACAAACACTCTATCACTGAATTACATTGACAACACTGACAAACACTCTATCACTGAATTACATTGACAACACTGACAAACACTCTATCACTGAATTACATTGACAACACTGACAAACACTCTTTCACTGAATTACATTGACAACACTGACAAACACTCTATCACTGAATTACTTGACAACACTGACAAACACTCTATCACTGAATTACTTGACAACACTGACAAACACTCTATCACTGAATTACATTGACAACACTGACAAACACTCTATCACTGAATTACTTGACAACACTGACAAATACTCTTTCACTGAATTACATTGACAACACTGACAAACACTCTATCACTGAATTACTTGACAACACAGACAAACACTGTATAACTGAATAACATTGACAATACTGACGAATACTCTTTCACTGAATAACATTGACAATACTTACAAACAACTCTTTATCACTGAATTACTTGACAACACTTACAAACTCTCTACCATTGAATTACTTGACAACGCTAAAAAACACTATCACTGAATTACTTGACAACACTGACAAAATCTTTATCAGTGAAATACTATACAACACTGAGAATTAGTTGCCAACACTGACAAACTCTCTTTTACTGAATGACTTGACAACACTGATAAACACTCTATCACTGAATTACTTGACAACACTGATCAACATCCTATCACTAAATTATCAACATTTTATCACTGAATTACATTGACAATACCGACAAACACTCTATCACTGAATAACATTGACAACGCCGTCAACCATTCTATCAAAGTATTTATTGCTAACACTGACAAATCACTGAATCACTTTCCACTTGCCAGCACTGATCGGCATTGTCCTGGTGAAACAAAACACCTTTACTGAACTTTCTACGGCGCTTGATATTACCTTTTTTTCTCTAAATGCCTAGGAAGTAATGCATAATCTGTTACCAATAACAATATCATGGACTTTATTTATCTTTTCAGGAGTTGCCAAAGTGACAGGCCTTCTAGGACGGGGATCATCTTGAAGGCCCTGCCTGCCATGCCTAAATTCTGTCACCCTTCTTTTCACAGTAGTATATTAAGGGACATCCTCCCCTAGTGTTGCTACCATGTCAGCATGAACAGCCTTAGGTGGTAGATCTTTCTTGAATAAATATTGAATCACTTATGCTAGATTCACTTGCACCAAATGACACCATCCTTTGGTTACACAGCGTTACTTCGTCGGAGAACAGTAGGGTTAAATTGAACAAGCCTGCTTAGCTCCTTAAATGCAATGCAGTGATCGAGTGGTTACAGCATCTCACTTCCTGAACTTAAGCTTATTTTGTGAGAAAGTTTGCCTGTTCACTTGTGGAAGGCCAGGAAGTTTCTTCCAGGGTACATTGTAACGGGGTTCTCTCCTCCACCAATAAAAACTGGCCACAACTATATAACTGAACAATTGTTGAGTGTGACGTAAAAGAACATTCAGAATCAAAATTAAATCAATACAAGTCTCAAAATTTATCAATCAACTCTCGTATATGTATTTTTAATCAGATTTACCTGCAATCTGTTCTTCACTAAGGTTGTCAGTTTTTTCTTCCTGTTGAGAGGTGGAGAAAGTAGAAACACTTCAATCAAATCCCTGTTGCGTCATGTTTACACCTTTACATTATAGACATTATGACGGCATTCAACACGCAAATTCAAACATCTGTTATAAACCATATCATTGAATCTTGCATCCATTTTATCGATTGTTTGCATATACTAGAGAGAATCAGATCTACGAATTTGCTTTACATGATTAAGATAATTATTACAAATAACTCACCATTACGTTCCTCCAACGCCTTTACGTTTTAATATTTACCTATATGATACTCTTCAGGAAAATTTAAATATTTCACAGGAAATGAGTAATTAAAAGTCAGGGGCTAAGTTTAAAAAAAGGAAATGTACTCCTTTGGTGAACTCACGACTTTTTTTCCGGCTGATATTGGAGTACTATTTGTTAACGTTTGTAAAAAAAATTCAATTTTAATTATTAATTGGATATGTAATTATTTAAATCTAGCAACCTGTTATCTTTTTATAAGAACCTCTATGAGCCTCACAAAATTGTGTGATATTTAAACGGGTATATTTGAAAGCGTTCGCTGGGTAATTTGTTTAGCTTCAAGTTACTTTATATTGACGACAGTAAAGGTAAGACGCCGCTCTGTGGTACATTGGCACTTTTTCGTGACAATGGTATACGCTCTGGTTTTACATCTTGTATTTAATGTAAAGTAAACTATACGCTCAGTTATCAAATTACGTATTTAGATATGAAACACAAAACAAGGGGCACATGCTCTAATGTTTTGTTGCATTTCACACACCTATAAAGCAGAAAATTAGTTAATGGAGAGAGAGAAAAAAAAGGTAATTTGAGCTAAAAATAAAAGTATCATTCAGTTCAAACTATTTTCTACGGGCACTACAATAACAAGACTAAAAGATTTTATCTCTTATATTATTTGGCCTTGTAGGATAGATCTCCTACCTTTTATTTCAGATACATGTGTATACATTTATATTAAATTCGAGCTCAACTGCTGAAGTCTTTTTGACAGAAATGATCGTCTTGAGCATTTGTTTTGGCCTGTTGTAAAACTATAACTTTAGTATTATTAATAATATATATGAATACGATAGCTCAGGGGGAGTTAATAAAACCATGTTATTGTCGAAAACAGCTGTATGCTGGTGTCATATGTTTTGTAACTATATCACGGGAGCATGATCCCTGGTCGAACGGGTAGAGCAGCAGGCATGCAATTTCTCACCTCTAGAACATATGAGTTTGATTCACATCGTTATTTAAGCTGATTTTGTGAGAAATATGTGTTACTTCTGGAATATACCCATGATACATTTTTTTCTCCTACAGACGTGCAACCCTCTAACTGCAGAACTTTTGAGTGTGACGTAAAACACAAATGGAACAAACAAATGTATAAATACCTACCCGGCTTATATAAAATGTCAATAAAAAACTAACAAAGACTTTGTGGTTCCTGCAATTGTCCCTATCATATATATCTGTTATAGAAACGAATTAAAAAACGAAATATATACTTCGCGTTATTGTTGAATATGTAACAAATGGTGTTTAATTCTTATGTAACTAAATATGACTAAAAGACTTTTAGCTCAAAATCACAAGAGGTTATATATTTCTGTAATGAAAATAAATGGTTTTTAAAAAGGACAGTTTGACACACCCGAAAGAATGGGAGGTCTGTATGTCCCCATATTCACCTGAGCAATCACAGAGTAATCGATGCTGACAGTGCTATTTTTACAATACACGTACAGCTGCATAAACGCCAAGAATAGAAAAGGGCAAGAGGTGTAGTGACAATGACTTATATTTCAATAAACAGAGAGCCTACATACCAACCATTTGATATCTTTATCTGTACGCTAGTACATAACAGTTGAAATGTACATCGTATTGGTAAACCATGTTTTCCATATTTGTTTGAATAATATCCTTGTTTAGACCTTTCATTATTAATAACAGAATGGTAATTAGCGCTGTGTAATCATGATTTGTTACAAAGAATACAATTGCATTTCTCTAATTGCAGGATGTACATGTAAATGAACTCGAATCATTGATCTGTGGCAAATTTAGTGTAACTGATTTATCAGTTCTAAAGAAGTCACAATGTCTAAAAGTTTTGAATTGTATATGGAAGTTTTGGAGCTAATTAGTGTCTTAGGTGTACCTTTAAGCTGTCAATTCCACTAATCAAAAAGTGTTTTGAGTACTAGATGAGTTAAGTAAATCATACGATTATTTAAACTGTTAATCCACAGTGTATGACTACGTAAATCCGAACAGACCTGTGCTTCCTTTGCAACATGGTGAATTTGACGCCTTTTATCTCGCAGATGATCCAATATACCAGTGCATGTTCAATATATGAACATTTCATATACAGGGGCAAACTACTTACTAATAATTTGTAGTCACAATTATATAGGGAATTGCTTTAATGCCAACATTTCGCAAAATTTACGGTCGGCCTACTTACTTTGTTTGCAGTTACTTGTACAGTATTTGTCTGAGTGGAATGTTGAAATGCCTGTTTGATAGTTGAATTTGATTGTTGAATCGTCTTCACTGATTATGACGAAGATTCATTCTTCAATTATTTCATTTGAATTCAACTATTGACTATATTTTTATTAGGTGTCATTGTGGTATTTTTAGATGTCATAATATTATGGTCTCCTTTAGTAGATTATTTTGGTGGTTTTAGATGCCATATTGTTTATTATGTGGCACTTCTGATTTTAGACGCCATGTTGTTCATTGTGTGTTATTCTGGTTGGTTTAGACGCCATGTTGTTTATTATGTGTTTATCTGGTGGGTTTAGAACGCCATGTTGTTTATTATGTGTTATCCCGGTGGGTTTAGAACGCCATGTTGTTTATTATGTGCTATTCTGGTGGGTTTAGAACGCCATGTTGTTTATTATGTGTTATTCTGGTGGGTTTAGACTCCATGATTTTTATTAGATGTCAGTGCTATTTTGACGCGATGTTGATTTGATTTTTCACGTGTAACGCTGGTGTCTAGACGCTCTGTTGTGAGTACACTTGTACAGTTCCAATTCGGCAAAAAGAATTTATGAACGAAACTTTATAATGACTAATGAATACTCTACAACTAGTTACCGTCTAACACATACCATTGACATCGGAACATAATCAATATCAATTCAATGAAATGCTCATACCAATGCAAATTGAAAAAGCAAAACAATAGTTTGCAACAATTTATTGAAAATGTCCTGACATAAATAGTTGTTTATTCGTTGAAATGAAATGCAATAAACGACTAAATGTACATATAAATGACTCATATGATACCTTTAATACATGTTTGAAAGATAAATTGCACAAACGAAATAATCAAAATGCTGGTGTTATTTATAATAACTTTACATACAGAAGAAATATTTAAATAAAAATTAAGTCGTCAGAGTTAACTAACAGTAGGTAAATAATTATCACAAAGACCAAAGTATTAATCGTCAGGAAGTTCGGGGGACAATAAACTAAATATAAAGAACAATGGGACTAATTCATGTACCACGTGATAACCGATACCGTTTGTGCGGTACTAGTATCTCCATGCAATCTAACTCTACACAATCTTCCCGCTGAAATGACGTTAGCGCTGGATATCATCTTCTACATTCCATCACTAACAGAAAAAATAGCCCCGCACAAACGTTATCGGGTATCACGTGGTACATGAATTAGTCCCATTGACAAACACAGATCTCTGATCTTCAAGAGATGGTATTTACTGCCATGAAGGAGTAAGCAACCACTTTTGACCAGACACTAAACATCTTGAGTTTACAGTTAAAATTAAATAATAATATATATAAATATACAGACTCTTCGAGAGGGACCAAATTATTAAATAAGAATAAGATCTTTTCGTTCCCTATTTAAGATATATTGTATTCCATAACAGATATGAAACTGCTTAGCGTGTAGAAATTGTTACCTATTTTGGCAATAATGACACAATATCTATCATTAATTATCCAAATGAGTACCAACTGCTGTTACAATGTTTGTCGTCTAGTTACTGGTCATATACTTAGCAAAATCTGCAAAATAAAAAACATTTTAAATCAACAAATACGCCTACCTAAAAGACACGAACAATTTGTTTCCTTTTTTTCAAATCTGAATTAACTGCATAAACTGCATAATCTTTATAATAACTGATCATGTATAGTGATAATTTATGAGTGTTTTCCGACACCATTGAACCTTAGTATGATTTAAAGATTGTAACTAAACAATAGGACCGTCATATATGTTGTATTAATTGTTAATTCAAATACATTGGGACCTCGCTATTAAGACCAGTTAACTAACTAAAAGTGGTCTTATTAGCGAGGTGGTATCATTAGTGAGGGTCTGGTCTTATTGGATATTTATCAGGGAATTGTGGTCTTAAATATGAGGTGGTCTTCTAAGCCAGGTGGTCTTTAGGCGAGGTTCCACTGTGATTGTTTTCTGTGTAAAATTTAGAAGATAGATGTATAAATATGTCGCAGACTAGTTTTATCTATTTTCACAAGATATACAGTTATAACTGTGTGACAGATATAACTGTGTGACGTCATTGTAATCATACAATAAAATACATTTCAAAGCCATTTTATTTCCTGACTGAGGGGGAAATGTACAATCATATTTGTTTGTATAATCAGGTCAAACAAAATATTATTTTTTGTTTCATAATTAATATATTTTGCCGATAACAAATATCAAGAAGGATAAAAAAGCTGTAATATTTTTCACCTTCATAATCTAAATGACCTTCACTGTTCGGAGCCGCCTCTCTTATCATTTCGTCTGCTTCTTCTTCCGTCAGTTTTTCGCCAATATTTATCATAACAGCTCGCAGTTCGGCTGCACTTATGAATTGGTTGCCGTCTTTATCGAAAAATTTGAAAGCATTTACTAATTCGTCTTGTTTGTTTTCACTTGGTTGATGTTTTTGCATAATACTTAGAAATTCGTCTATATCCATTTTGTTTCCTGGGAAGATAAAAATGACAGAAACATCATATTATCAAATGAAGCGATCAATCCCTCTAATATGATGAGTAGGACATACCTACATAGACGAAAAACAGGTTCCGAAGTCACCAAATTTACTCAATACTCAAGCTCAACTTTTATTTCATTAGTTTGACTATAATAGTCGTCCTGGAGCAGAATTAATAGGAAACACATTATTATCTTTCATCATTCACAGAAACGATTTTGCGACTTTTTTAGAGCAATATTATTGACATAAAACAAGATTTATAGAATATTAATAAATACGTTGAACGCGGTGCTCAAAACTTAAGTATGTACTCAAACAGTTTTCAAACATTCTGAAGATTTCTTCAAAGGAGCATAATATTTATCATTATTTACAATTGTATGCCAAAAATTTACACAAAAAATGTCCAGTTGCAGCATAAATTTGGTATGTTTTATAACCTTAAAATCATGAAAAGTTAGTTGAACTTGGTATTATTTAAGGATTATTAAAGGAAATCAACGATCTGCTTAAACATTGAAGTTTCCCTTCTTATCCATGTTTCACATTTCGAAATTAAATTTTAAAACTAGATTAAAGCGGTCTTCAGTTAATAGAATTTTTTCATGAAAGATGAAATTAAAAAATAAAATTGTATTCAAGACTGCGAAACAAACATTCGTGTAACGGTATTGCGTAGCACAATAAAGGGAGATAACTACTTTAGCCTTGCTGTCTTGGTTACAATAAGAGCCGCCATACATGATAAAATGACTTCTGGTTCT
This sequence comes from Atrina japonica, assembly GCA_030159075.1. Taxonomy (NCBI): domain Eukaryota; kingdom Metazoa; phylum Mollusca; class Bivalvia; order Pterioida; family Pinnidae; genus Atrina; species Atrina japonica. The sequence goes on along the minus strand of BROG01000481.1, from coordinate 130,013 downwards.
ATATTTTATTCTGTTGCAGACATTAACCACTATGAAGTTATTACAATTTCTAAACGTGAAGTGTACAAAGGTTAAAGTGTAAGTGGCAATATTAACCGATGCCACTGATTAGTGGAAATGGTATTCAATGTGTCATTACTACTGCCACATGGTAATTCTATGGTAAAGTATGTCGAAAACAGATGTGACTTTCAATCTTGCCCGGCTCAGAAACATTGGACCTAGGAACATACCGTACTATTATCAGTAACAAAATAATCATACAAACGTATGGTAGGTGAAGTGTTTCGTAGTTTCTTCAGATACATACAGAATCTTGAAAGATGGAAATCAAAATTCCTGTAAATCTCAGGGAGTGTATCTTTGTTGTTGATATCAATTTGTGTATCATCTAACTGATCTTATTTCTTTATACGATTAATGTAGCATTGAAACACAAAAAAAGATAAGTCAAATTCTTGATGAAGCAATAACAATTATATTTCTTGTTTCACATGCTTTCATTAAAGCATAAAAAATATTCCTTTAACATGAAATACAGTTTTCAATTTTAAACAACAAACTGCTGATGACATCATTTTTGTTGTCCACCAAGCAAACTTTGAGAAAGAGACTAATCATCTTATTTTTTTCATTTGAGATAATGATATATTCGTAGATACAAACCTGAGAACAGGATCTTTGTCTCTAGAACTGATACTTTCGAACAAATGATCATTATGCTAACGACATGAAATCTTATACCAATATCATCCTCTACATATAGCGTTTACAGACGGAACAACCCAATTAGACACCAGTTCTGAAGCTCCAGATGGTTTTAAATAGACAAAACGAGAAGTACCTCCGGATTCTTTATCTTCTCTTGACTTCATTATTTCCTTTAGATCAGCCTCCGTTGGGTTACAACCTAAAGCTCTCATTGCGTTTCCAAGTTCACTTACAGACATCTTTGGACCTTCTTCATTATCGGCAAATAGTTCAAAGGTGTCTTTATATTCTGTGGACATAATATATACATATGTGACAGTTTGATATGATAATATATATATATATATATATAAACAGTTGATTCCACTGATATGCATACCTGATAACTGCATATTCCTGTTAATTGCATAAGAATTCAAAACAAAAAAACTCCTATTCCTATCTCTTACATGTTAAATATTCCTTTTAATTGGTTAACCCAAGAATTCCTGTTAATTGCATAAAATATGGGGGAAATGTAATGACTACGGTAAAATGTTATATGTGGACATGTTATTTTCATAAAAATAATGCCATACCAAACTAATTTCACGAAAACTTTGCTTTTATGATATTATTTTACCCTAATGCTTAATGAGATTCCATTACCAGTGTACCTAGGATGTTTATAGTAGTATTATACACATAAATGAAAAGACTAGATGAACATACATAATCATTGTTCACTAAAATACACTATTCTTGTTAATTGCATATTCCTGTTATTTGCATACTTTTGTCTGACATTTTGGCTATGCAATTAAGAGGAGTCCACTGAATATATCGTGAATTAATCTAACACAATACGAGAGACTGTAGGTGTTAATTCGCGGTGATTTTGAAATGGAAATCATACGTATTTCACGGTGTTTATTCTATCATTCAACGAGTTAGCACTCGGCAAACAAACACGTACTTTTAGAATATACTTCCCAATTTTAGTACATGAGAGAAGTGATTTTGGATGGACGTATACGCTTTCTAAATCAGTAGAATATCAGAAGGGAGATAACTCATAGACCTAACTTAGACCTACAGAGGTTCATTTTGTTGGACATAAAAGATGGAACTGATGTAGTCAATTATGAGCCATACTTGCTGGTGATATTATTTTTTTTTTCTATTTCGCCTAATATCATTATCATATTACCTTACCTTCGATCTGTTCTTCACTGAGCTCATATCCCTCAGACTCAGCCTATAATGTAAGTATAAGAGAATGACCAACTATCTGCAGAACACGTATATATTGTCTATAAATACTTCATCGTGTATTTGTTTCAGTTTTCCCAAAAATATGTACAGAAAACGAAACAAACTCCATTCACTCGTCCAGACATAGTCAATGCTGTATGTTGCCTGTACATGACCATAAGTGCACTGTAATATCTTCAGTTGGTCTTGATACCATGAGTTAAGAGATATTATTTTACTTGGAAATACCATGCATTATTATTATTGTTGTTTAACATACAGAAATGAATACACTTCATTCATATTAAGATATTTGTTCCACAATTATGTCTAAACAACTTAATGAAACCAAAATCAAATACAGTGAAACAACCTCCTTAGATACACAAGAAAACCGGTCTTTATAAGGAGGTGGTCTTTAAATAGAGGTTGATTTGTACACAAATGGTACTAATGGGGTCAGCAAAAAATAGTCTTTGTGACCAGGGGGGGCTTAATACACAGGTGTTCGCTAAAGCAGGTTTTACTGTAATGCAGGGCCTGCCAAAACAGTATCCTGTAGTTGAAGCAAATGTTTAACTTTTCTTAAAATACAGAGAGAGGGAAAGTTGAATTATTTAGTCAAATATGCTCTATAAAGTCATAAATTTCAATATACTTGTACCGGATGACTAGATACTGGAAGATCCAATTGGAATTTCTCGACAATCTCTTTCAAAGACGAAACTTTGTCCATACAATTTGGACGTCCGTTTATTTTGAATACTTTGGCAGTTTACTCGCGGGAAGCCTGTGTCCTCTCCCCGATTATATTGCAACTGGGCTCCTTCCTCCACTGTGAAACAATGGTCACCATCATACAGAAAAATTGCTGAGTATTGCGTAAAACAACATTCAAACAGACAATTGGAACATAAGTATAATGTTGCCTTAGCTATCTGTTTAGGAACCAATATTTTAAAGAAACAAACCTACATCATATTTCATGTTTACAAGCATTCGTTGAACAAAATAACATAAACGAGAACTACAGGAAATAAATCAATAATATATACACTTACCATGTTGTAGACTTATTTGTATGTTTCTTGTGCACAGATTTCTTCAACAATAGCTAATGATGTATATCATTTGATTAATTATTTATTTCTTAATTTGCATATCAATGCCTCTAAAACAGGGAGGGCTTACATATTTAATATAAAATGGCAAATCTGAATTTTTCGTGTTCTTATTTGTATACTAAAATGTCGGGGAAAATGTAACCTGATTTTTATATCGATTTGTTTTAACAACATTTATTCCGTGTGAAAAGAATGTGATTAATATTTGTAAATTAACCCAATGGCCGGCCCAAAACGACTCAATAGAGTGTATATATTAATTGTACAAACGAAGCTAACGAAGCTACTTCATTAAAGGGTAGGTATACAGTGGGTATATTTAGTAACACGCTTCGATAGATATCTACAATCATATCATCAAGACGGAGATACAACTTTTAAAAGACACGGGTCAGCAGGTTACAATGTGATTAATTCGGACTCAAACTAAATAAGGGGTACGTAACAGGAGGTACTCTTCATATCAGTTGCTAATAACACTAGCCGAAAATGTCATCACAAGGCATAAATGCGCGCTTGCACACGTGTGTGTGTGTGTGTGCGTGGCATTGTGTGCTTGTATGTGTATGTGTTTGTTCGTGTTACCATTATTAATTATCCCTTACCTTTGTACGTGTAATTCGTCTCTTACTGTTTCATTGGTTTGATGTAAGACAGATATATCATTATTCTTTCAACACAAACATGCTAAGAAAATTTACAAATTGTTTACATAATTTTGTTTTCTGATTTAATACATACGGTAATATACTAGTAATTCATCGTTTTAATCTTAAGTGTCTACCTCTTATTTTATATTTTTCCTGGTCTTTCAGTTCGACTGGAGTGTGTACCAAATTATACTTCTTTGTAAAGGCTTCGACCACTGACAAGATGATGGAGAAAAAACATAATCAAATTAATTACCTGATAAAGAGAAATCGTTTAACAGATCATTAATGAATGTTTGGTTGATGGCATTATGATTCTTTCTAATGGAGAGGCGTGCTTACGCCTCAAGGGCACCTAATTCCACCCCTGGATTTTCCATATCCATGTTTTTATATTGTCTTCTGGACTGTCTACTGTAAACTGTGGTATGCACACTTTCTATGTTGTACGTCAAAAGGGATGTGTGTTATACTTCAATAAGACAGGAGAATTTCGGGTCTAAAGACATTATTAATCCGATTTTCTAATCTAATTTTCTGGAAAATGGTTTTAATGTTTTAGTTATTGAGAAATACTAGATAACATTGGGTGCAGGTCAGAATAACATTCAATTTGCAACAAAGTCTTTACATATTGATTACTAAAATAATGCTACACAGTATTTTTAACACTATTTCTCCGTGAACAGCGACAGACTAAAGTGTATAAACTTGAAATAACAGTATGAGGATAGAGTTAACATGTAAAAAGACGCATTTCCCTAACTGATGAAGTCTATTTTGCTGAAACGATCGTCTTGAGCATTATACCTGTGGTATTATGTTCATGATATTTATAATTATAATTGCATGTACTTTGAACATAAAATACAGAAAAAGTGAAATCAAATTATATGTTTGTGTAGAAATACAAGGATTATTATCATATCATCACTTTGATATTATAAGAAAATCTCACGTAAAAGGTGCTTAATTCAGTGGTCATTCGTTGCAAACTTGTGAATGTATTTTAAATTGCTATTTCACAAAATTATATCTATTGTACCATAAAATATTTCTATTAAGTGAAATATATTACAGTGCGTGTTACATTATTCTTTTACATTCTCTAATATGGAAATGTCAACAGCTTCAGATGAAGAGCCTCAATTTGAAACATGTGCTATGGACTTATGCCAATACCATAATGGTTCTTTTACGCGCCATGCCTGCTGTGACACAGGATCTCGCTTTCAAGTCTCATCCGGAAGACACATTACTTTCACTTGGCAGAAGAAACAGTCAGTTCCAATTTATTCATGTCGAATGTAGAATTTTTCGTTGTTCATATTTGCTTAAAGTCGTAATTAAAGTAATTATGTTCAACTCATCAATAAATCACTAAAACCTAAAAATTAAAAAAAACCCATACACATCAGTTCTGTGAAAAAGCAATTTGAAAAAAAAATCGGAGGAAGAATCTCAATATAATATGAATAAACTACCAAATTACTCCAAGTTTCACAAATGTGTAAGTAGACTTTAATAGGTCAAACCGTGGAGATTAAATTGTCGTGAATGAAAGGTATGAATGAACAAAGTAACTATTTACTACCCAAATGACAAGTAAAAGAAATGGTTACTTTAATTGTTTTTTCTTCAACGCACGGAACAATTAGTTTGTTTTTACTGACATTGTGCTACTTATCGTTATATTTATTTAATAAAACAATGTAATAAAATAGAACAATCTGAGTAACGTAAAACACGTGACTTTGACTTAACGGCTATTTTAGGTTTAATCTGAAACATATACATGTACAAAAGAAAAACTCCGGATGTTTTATAAACGTCAAAGTAAATCCGGGCAACAATTGAATGAAATCTTGGAACATGTTCTAGTATCTAAACCGAATGTCTTCGTTTGTGTTATAACAATACTAAAGATACGTGTTACACAAATAATTTGCCTGAAATTAAACCTGTATTTATATATGTTGGTAAATTTATGCATTTAAATTAAGATATATATTCCACGGTATGTGGGTATGTTTACACGTGTATATGTCTGAGTAATGTGTTAATGTGTATGCGCATGTCTGAGTTTGTACATATATTCGACGGTATGTGGGTATGTTTACATGTGTATATGTCTGAGTAATGTGGTAATGTGTATGCGCATGTCTGAGTTTGTACATATATTCAACGGTATGTGGGTATGTTTACACGTGAATATGTCTGAGTAATGTGGTAATGTATATGCGCATGTCTGAGTCTGTACATATCTTTCATGGTGGGTATGTTTACATGTGTATATGTCTAAGTAATGTGTTAATGTGTATGCGCATGTCTGAGTCTGTACATGTGTGCATATGTGTGAGTATATCTGTGTGTCTATTTAAGGATTTTTTTTTCATTTTTCGAAAAAAAACATCGGAATATAAAAGCAATTACATGTGGGAAAAATGATTTTTCCATGAGCAGTTGCGTTTATATCTCGATGCTATTTCCAAAAATAAAAAACAATCCTTATATTTATATATATTACCATTTCTCTGCGAAACTGTAGTCCATCGGATACTAAATTTATTCCAGAAACAGTTACTTTGCGGGGGTGTTTTATATGACGTAACAGCTGAACAGCTGTGTGAAAGGAGAAGTATTTCACTTTTCTGCCCGGAAATATGAAATGGAATTAGGTTTTTTTTTCTTTTTTCATATCATTTTGAAAGAAACTAGTCATATGAAAAATATTGAATATTTATTCTCCGTTTGTTTTGTGGTTATTAATACTGACTGCTCGGTGGTGAGGAGTAAATGTGTCAGAAGAGAACTGAAAATGCAAATGGCTGTGCTCATGCGGTCGAGCGAGACGCTGGTTTACAACGAATTTCCGTTTGAATTCTGATATTTTATCAAGTGATTATACCATAGAGTGTGACTTCAGAGAATGGAAACACCTAATACATTTTTACCAATCCGTTGGGAAAATGCTGTGATGACTGTTTCGTAAATATTTCAGCATATAGCCTGATAGCAAATCCTTCAAATCAATTGAAACAAGACAAATGCAGATTATGTTCTGAAATAGCATACTTTTATTGGTCTCTTTGAATGTAAATTATCGTTATGGAAAACCTATAATTGAACCATGACCATGTGTTATGCTGATCATATATTTTATAACACGAACACGATAATTATATACAGAGTACCCATTATACAGTAACTCCGTTACTAAGAACCTGTGATCACTAGGCCTACTTATGCTTGGCATTGACAATTGAGAAAACAAGATGGGCCTCAGAATTAAAAGGAATGAGATGAAATGCGAGATGGAGCTGATTTCACACGATGTGTGTGACGAAAGGATTCTGACAGGAATATCTGATGAAGGCAAAGCGACCTGTATATCAGAGATGCTTGACAAAGTTACACTATGTCTAACTCTCTTTTTTCAACTGACAAGTAACAATTGTAACTACGAAGTGAACTTTCATTTCTATGGCCTGTGGTTCTGGTCATAACATGACCTAGATCTATCGCGATATGGGCCTGTACAGTGTGCTACAGATGTAGTCTTGTGTTTCCGATTTCTTTCTGTGATTTTTGTTTGTTTTGCAGTAATGTATGGCTTATAAGATTAAATGTATTTTTTATTTATTCGTTCATATGTTGCAATTTCATAGAAGACTTGTCCGACAAATAGATAGAAAGGGTTTCTTGAATATTCATGTTTTCCTACACCAAAAAGTAAAGCAGTTGACACTTGGATCACGTGACAGCCTACCATTTGTGTTATTATAATAACTATACAATCATTCTGTATACATACACTGAAGGAAATTACAGTCGGTATGTAAATATATGTATATCATATGTATGTGCATATTTGTATTTTGCTTATGTATATGTATATGTATATGTATGCATATGTCTGAATATATGTTTGTATATATGTGTATGCGTTTATCTGAATTGTATATGTATGTATGCGTATATCTGAAATGTATATAACTGAATTGCATATGTCCTGTATGCGTACGTCGGAGTTTCTATGTCTGTGTGTGCGTATATGAATATATCTTATTTTGTACGTATATGTGTAATGCCTAAGTTTGAGTTCGTATGTATGTGTATGTGTGTTGTACATCGTTAAAACTTTATATAATTGTCCGTATCAGTGACCTCAAACGAATGCCTGGCTTCGAAATAGTCCTGTACAAATATCAATCTTGTCAGGTATACAAACGATACCTAGGTAAATCAAATTGGTAGGTTTTATGGTTGAAATCTCTTTTATATTTGAAAAGAATACGGATATGAACAAGAAAATACTGATGTAAATCATCCCATCAACACCAAAATGTTTGTTGTGAAGTAGAAATAATACACAGAAGTAATCTATTCCAAAGGCAACCCGACAACATATCAGCTTATGTCAATAAATCCAGGATTTAAGAACGGATCGAACTGAAATCGGTATTTTTGTTGGTTTAGCATTAAACATATGTTCATTTAAACGAAACAGATCACTGCAACTGAAATGTAAAGCATGATATACATGTACAAAACCAAATCACATTTCTCTGTGTAATATCTTATCGGAAACAAGTAGGCACGAAAATGGGAAGTAAAAAAAAGTAGTGACATTTTTATTGATCGACCGCTCGGCATAAGAATTAAAATGAGACCTAAGATATGGGTTTTGTATCAATGCAGGTGTGGCTCCTAAAAATATCCCTTACGAAACTGCTGTCATTCCATACCACGGGTCAAAGTGTGAAGCCCTTCACCTAAAGCTGGTGACTTTTCTTTATCGGTGAAAAATTAATGGTATGTGATTGAGATGATCATGTTTTTATTAGCTCACTATGAAGTTTTTAAAACTTTGTTTTAAGGTGGAGTTCACCAGTGGCATGGTTATATCCTTCTATATATGAAGATGACCTTTAAGGTGGATATGGTATCATATTTTATACGAAGATCTGAAGATGCTTAAAAGTTGCTTGAATTTTTGCCTTAAGGTAATCATATGTATTTTAAGCATCCCTTATATTCAATAAAACTATAAGATAAAGTAAAAAAATAGAAAAAAAATATATGAAGTGTATAAACAGTGTTTTTCCATTTAGATATTAATTCCGACAAACTAAACAAATTGCCTTCGGTCTGTGGCTCCCCGAGTAATATGATTAAGCTTATACGCTTATACCCAGACTGGCTGACTTTGATAAGTATTCAAAATGAAACACACACACGGATATATATATATATATATATATATATATATATATATATATATATATATATATATATATATATATATATATATATATATATATATATATATATATATATATATATATATATATATATATATATATATATATACATATATTCATACATTTTGGAATAACATTTTCATTTACGTAAAATGTTCTTTTTAGTACACACACACATACACACACACACACACACACACACACACACACATATATATATATATATAAATTATATTGTGTGTCTGTGTGTTTTATTTATAATGTTTGCATAATCATATAGTGGGCGTAGCACAGCTGTTGTACTTATTGCTAATGTTTATTTCACTGCCATAAAGCCATTAATCAAACACTCATAAGTGAGCTAGTGTTAATGTAAGTTCCTAACGGTACTGAGTTATATTTTAAAATACAATGTAAACTAAACCCTTCACTCTCCACTGTAGAAACTTGGAGAAATTTCAACATTCTATAAAGATATTCATACATTTTGGAATAACATTTTTATTTACTTAAATTGTTGTTTTTGGTGTTCCATTAAAGTGTAATGGTCATCGTGTTGTGGTATTTATTGTAATAGTTTTCGATAGTGTGGATGCCATGCCATAAATAGCAATAAGTTTTAATTGAACCACATATCTAAATCCAAATCGTTCTTACAGCATATCATTTATATTATTATTTTTTCTCTTTTTTAGAAACGGGTTTTATTATAAGACAGACAATAGAATTTTGGAGAACCAGCGTGTTGCGTTTCAACATTTATTGGTGGTTTTCTTATTCTAAATATAGATAATAATAAATTGATGTAACATAAACTTAACAGACTATTTCAACGACACGTCTTCCAAGAATATTTAAAGTTGTCCACGGAACAAGTGTGATACTCATCAGTAATGTAATTACTGTATGAAGATCAGCTGAGACCAATGAAATGAACATCGATTTTTATGTACTTTTCACGTTAAAATTCATGCAAGTACTATCATTTATTTGATGTCTGTCCGTTTCACGGATCAGGATTTACATCATCGCAAGTGAACCGTCACCATTTAAGTGAAAAAAACTAGAATATCGGCATAGCAAAGAAAAATTTACACATCCTACTTTGAACAATACATTACATTAAAATCTGAGGTATCAGGCGTAAAGGTATGCTGTCACTGGACCTGTTGTACAGAATTAGTGTATATATATTCAGCATTCATTGTCGAGGGAAATGACAGTCATAACGCTCGCAAAGATGCCATAAACGTCTGTCTAAGTAAAGGTCTTCTGCATTATGTATAAGAACTTCGCTAACTCAAAGTTCAGTGACACAAAGATTTCGGTGTCTCGAATTACTCCCACAGTTCCTAATACTTTGGTTATTTAATGGTACACACCTCTTTCACAACATTATAACGTTTATTTAACACAATATGGATAATTAAAAGCCAGTCATTGGACATTTTTTATGTCGGGAGCATATAGTGTAGACATAACTGAAATAAAGAAAACAAAAAGCCTCTCCGATGGTGTAATTGTCTTCACTTATTTCATCCTAATTTGGGATGCAACATAATTTGCGATGCAGTTAATAATACTTCAATAAATGACCATTTCTATTAGATCTCTTGACTTATACATAACGAGGGTTATATGTTGTAGACAGTAATTAATTTTACAAAACCTTTACGTGCATACTCGAGTGACTAACTTCACAATTTGTTTTAAATATTTTATTCATCAAAATTGTATAAATATAACAAAAAAGTGGTAATGACTTTTAAATATTATGAAGAGTTCGTTTAATATATTAAAATCCCTTGTAAATCATCGACTCCATATTTCAGTTCCGACATCCATCCTATTTTAACCTCATACATTTCATCAGTCCATAGTTTGGTTAATGGTTTCGGTCTTTGTACAATCACCCTTACGAGTATGAAAGTGGAATTTTTGTTAACAAGGAATTCATGAGTTAATTTGACCTCCGGACAAACAGTTGACACAGTCCAACGAATCTTTACTTACTTGTCATCATTCTTACAAATTCTGAAAAGAAAAATAATTATCAAAATTCAATAATATTAATTCTCAAATAATGATAAAATGAAACTTGAAACGGTCAAGAAAAAATATACCAAATATACGGATATACGTATGACATTGTCCAATACACTCTTGCATAGTCAATGGGATCACTTAATACATGTACTTATAACTCGCAATGAATTATCAATAACATCTTGAAAAATGTCTATTGCAAGCTTTATTGTTAGTATTAAACGACATAACATGATTGTTAAAAAATATAAAAAATCTCAAATAGTGATATTTCGAAACGTTTTGACAATACGTTAATTGAAAATGTTGTTTTGGTCACAAATGTGAAATCGTTGATACAAATTAATTTCATGTCAAAGTGATTAAAACCAAACTCAAACGCTCAGTGTTGAGGTTCCGTGTTAGGCATATTTCCAGGAATAAAATGTTTTAAGTCAATTTGATTTGCACTTAATATCTTAATTACAATATTGATATAAATAAAATTATGAAAGTTTGAAATTGTTCTATTATCATTGTGCTAAATTATCCAAGTAGATGCATTCTAATTCATTATGATTTATTTTTTATATCATTGCTCATGCGCAGCACACTGCCAAATCGTACACGTGATCAAATATTGTATTTTAAAATACCTTCATAATTGACTTGGCCATCACCATCTAAATCCGCTTCTCTGATCATTTCATCAACTTCTTCATCAGTTAACTTCTCTCCAAGATTTGTCATGACATGTCTGAGTTCAGCTGCACTTATAAAACCATTACCATCTTTATCAAACACTTTAAATGCTTCGCGGATTTCTTCTTCACTGTCGGTGTCTTTCATTTTCTTGGCCATCATTGTAAGGAATTCTGGGAAGTCAATAGTTCCGTTTCCTGGAGAGAAAACAGTATTTTGTAACATATAAGCAATTGAAACAGCTATCGTGTATAAGTTTTATTTGATTAAAAGACACAAATTTACTTCTTTCTTTTACAATTTTGGTCTCCACTCAATATCCAGTGATCTGAGTACAAACTATCTCGACAACACTTAACGGAATGGAACAACTAGAAAAAGGATTATTTATATATATATATATATATATATATATATATATATATATATATATATATATATATATATATATATATATATTATAATAATAATAATAATAAAGGGATTCGTCATTGATAGATATAATGATCGATTTAAAACGGGCATCTCCCTTGGAAAATTTAGGTAATACCATTTCACTTGCAAAGATAAGTCTACAGAGCATCGCCAGTACAGCAATACTTTGTGGTGTTCCTACTGTACTGATACATAACAATAACAAAATATGTCGTCTGCTATTTAAACAAATTTGTGAAAATTTTGAAACTTTGGTCAATTATCGATTATATAACACTCAAACTTACAATGGATCAACCAAAATAGATTCAATTCTGTAGGCAAGAATGAAAATGAAAAACGAAACTTCTATATTCACAGATTAAATTCCATTGGGAACACAAAATATTTGCTTGTTGGATTTTGCATACTTAAAATGGATGTATATAATATATTTAAGCTATACAAACAATCGTCCCAAATTTCACTCCGTATATATCAACATGAATTATCATTTATTACGACTTGTTGCCAACGTAAAGGGGATGTAATCTCAACGACAAATAGACTCATTGTTGATCATGTAAAAGAGAGAAGTTATATTATCATGGTTTGTCTAGAGAATAACACACATCTGTATTGATGACGGTATATTGTTGTTGTATTGTTTAACGTCCCACTCAAGAATCTTTCACTCATACGGAGACGTAACCAAATGACAGGAAAAGCCAACCGCCTCCGCCGTCGCTCGAACCCGCGACTCTCCGGTTGCGAATCGAGCGCTCTACCGCGGAGCCACGACGGTTCCCTTGATGACTTTATATAAGTAATGAAACTACAGTTTATCCCAATAAACACCGACCGTGCGACAGTTCAATTTACATAGCTCTCATTTTTGGCAAAAAAACTGAAGAAGCAAAATTTCCAAGACTTACCGTCGGCGTCGACTTCATTGATCATATCCTGTAATTCAGCCTCCGTGGGGTTTTGACCCAGTGACCTCATTACAGTTCCGAGTTCCTTTGTGGTGATCGTACCGTCTCCATCTTTGTCAAATAGACTGAATGCTTCTTTGAATTCTGATAATAAAAATGTCAAAAACACCGAAATTAGAAATACATTATACGGGTAACCTATATTAAATAGCTTGACATATATCTAACTGGATAGGTTTTTTGTTACTACTTGAAATATTGTTTATTTCTTTAATCGATCGAAAGTTTTTGATGATGATGATGATAATGATGATGATGATGATCTATCTATTCTTAAGATACAAACTCATTTTATCTTAATATGTTTACTGAGAATTTAACATGTTACATACAGATAATTTAAAATATGTCAACATAACTCATTGTTAGTATTTAGTTAACACCTCAATAAATACGAACTGTAAAGCTAAAATACTTACCGGCAATTTGTTCTTCTGTGAGTTGGTCAGCCTGATGGAGAGAGAAAAGAAAATAACATGAAATTTACGAAAATATTACAAATCTTTAGAAAAGTATAATATATGAATACAACACGACTTGAAATGAGAAATCCCTAGAGTTCCGACTGACCGTATATTTTTCTTACCATAATTCTTGCTTTAATGATGGTCCAGTTGAACTGTATACGGTAGAGGGGTAGAATATTAGGTACCTAATGCTTACACTTCTTATAGGTAGATTAGATTTAATACTTTCATGTCACAACATGGTAGACAATTATAATTGTTTCCGGTTGGTCAAGAGTTTACATGTTTGTACTTTTATTATACAATGGCTAATGTCACGCGTGAGTGACTTTTGTCTATGGTTTTAAGAATGATTTCACTTTTAAAGGGACGACCCATAAGAAAACAATGACTTCTCAGGAATCCTACAAGCCATAACTAATAAGTCTATCAACAGATGATTTTTTTTCTTATTAGCATCGGAGATCTATTCAAGATAAAAAGTAAATCAGTGCATGACACTAGTCATGCACTGATTTGCAATTAAAAAAAATTGCAAATCAGGGAAAGACACCATATTACTGTAGATATTCCATTTAGCATATATTCACTGACAGAGTAGTTACATATTTTTTCTACTTTCGCGCAAGCTTACATTATTATTATTATTATTATTATTATTATTATTATTATTATTATTTTCTCTTCAAGACTTTATCTACATTCTATGTTAAAAAAACAATAGGTTTCTTAGATGGCATAGCCCTTTCCCAAACCCTTATTGTCTACATTTAGGATGGTATCTATAAAACAACACAAAATATGATTTCTTTTCAATAAAAAATTATAATTTTTATCATAAAAGTAATGGTTTTATTTTATATATTTTTTTTTATTTTGTTAGCACTGAAAATCGCATGAGGGATACCCATTTTGTTCACTTTTTAATTTACCAGCTGGGTTTTTACCAGAGAGTGAAAAATTACTAATAACAGTATGTTCTCATTTTTGGGGGTAAAAGCTTGGTAAATCAAAATTTGTTAACAATATGATGGGTAGAGTAACTGTGTTTGCGATTAAACTTCACCGACACCATAATTATTACTAACATCATGAATTGAAATCGATTTGTTTTATTTTCCACAACGGTCAGATGAAACGATACACAATGATTCCTCAAGTTCCTCTCTATTTATTTGTTTGTTTGTGAATACTCCCAGGTATTTTAGATTATACAGATTACAAATAAATAGAATGAATTGTAAAAAAAAAGCGCTCATTCTTTTGACCCATATAAATTAGATTTCTTAACCGTATAATTTAACTGACCGATTTCCAGTCACTTTCGCTTTGCGTTAGTTTAGACATGTTTAAGCTAATTTTGCAATGTCAACATTCCCTCGGTGATTTGTTGCTTGGCGACAGAAATATGCGAGGTAAATTCTGAAGTTAATAATATTTGCACCCAATTTAACTGAAAAATCAATTGAATGACTTTGTGCACTTACAATAATTTACCTACAAATAAGATAACTGTCTCGGCGCGGTCCATGTAAAATCGATGTTTTGCTTAGACTAAGATATATATTACGATTATTTAATGGAGGTGCTCTAAGTTTCGTCGGTCTTTTAAGAATATGATTTTTTCTTTCAACTTAAGAAATCGATATCAGATATTTCAAAGTTCCAAAACTTTTGCCGCCGTTTTATAACGACAAATACAGACTGTCACAACAACGGGAACAAATTATAAAATACATTTCAATAATAATAATAATAATAATAGTAATAATAATTCTCAATTGGTTAATAATTAAACAAATAATATTGTTTATGTAGACGGTTAGATGTACAGTTCTTATGGTTCTTCATAATTCTCTTTTTACCTGTGTAAAGATTATTCGTTGTTGGTTGTGTGGGTCATGCTTTGGTAGATAAAAAAACTGAACACTACTGATATTTTATTATTCAAGTATGCAAATTTGAAGTGAAGAAATATTCAGTTATGCCGATAACAACAACACGTCCGCGTTCCCGAGCACTTGTCTGTGAAGGCATGTTCTATGTCAGTTTTACCTTAATAATGATATACACGCAAGACAAACATACGATTGCCTACCGTAATGAAAACGAAATTTAAATTAGGCACATTTAACAGGAAATAATTTATTAATGATTGGTTTCTGTGGTCCAATCTGTCAAGTAATTAAATATTAGAAAGATAGTAACTCACCATTCTGATTTCTCTGTAAGTCCGGACTGTTCACTGGCCTGTTAGACAAATACTGAACTTTAATTTGGATGTTTTGTTCGGGGGTATTTAGTGTTCAGCAGGGGGCGTCGGAATGTCATATTGTGTACCTGTAAAAATAGCTTTCGCTTCGGACGCCAAAAGTAAATAGAATTCCGTTTTATCTCTCGAGTTTATAACGGCCATAAAATGATGAGATACGTTGCGATGAAAATAAAATTTTAAATTGAGAACACAGTTAAAGAAGAATTTTATTTAGTGTCATGTATTGATTATGTCTGTTTTATGACCTCATAATCACCCCGTCGGACGCCTCATCAGCGAAGGGAAAGCTTGAAATGACAGATTTATATATTTAAGTTAAGAAGTTTTTTCAATAAGAATTAGAGTGGTTTGACGCACTGCGACAAATTTCCATACCAACTGTAGCATTGCGAGGGATATGAACAGTCCATGTTAGTGGACGAGTTATGTAAAGTCAGTAAAACATATACTTAGAGCGGAAAACAAACTAGTCTAAAACAATAATATATATATACCGGAGGATATTGATTTTTTTTTTTTTTTTTTTCCCCCGAAAAAAAATTATATTATTTTCAAGATATAGTATTTACTTTTTATTTTTTTAAGCAGGAAGACTTCAAAATAGTACTATCTTGACTCGATGTGAGGTGTTGGGTATTCGGCGAGCCTGAGCATGGATGAGCTTTTGAACACGGTTGAAATCATGCAGTTATTGATTTGTGCCAAAATCTTTGTGGAATTATATTAATTTGTAGATATAAATTCCAAAAACCGTGCAGCCATTTTTCTGAATAAGACCAGTCGAATTTTTTTCTATGTTTAGCGTCCGCTGATAGATAGGATTTGAGATCGTAAAACAAACCAAAAAAGCACAAACATCTCTGGAAAATATTTGGAACACAGCCCTTAAATGCACAGTTAACATTGATATTAATTTTCATCTTTGTGAAAACTTACATTTAATAGGTTATATATTACTTTATGCCAAAGATATGTTTTTAAGTTTGTTTTTATTTTGTTAACACATAAGGACAATACTCAAAAGAGCATTCAATTGCATTATATTATGTCTTGTGTTTTGTTTTTGTTTTTTTGTTTTTTTTGTTGGTTTTTTGTTTGTCTTTTTTTAGGTAGAAATGGCTGAATGGTTCGAACCTCACTGGAACATAAGCTGATTTTGGTGAGAAAATTTGCAAGTTTACTTGGAGATTTTCGGGTAACCGGGTTCTCTCCTCCACCATTTAAAAAACTGGCCTCCACTAAATAACTTAACAATTGTTGAGTGTGGCTAAAAATTCAGATCAGAAGATTCAATTCATCATTCCGTGGCAATTATTCCCCTCTGCAGTTTAATGAATAAATCAATTTTAACTGATCAGCTGTTTGTTTGCTTTTTAATTTGCATAAACTTGCAAGTACTATCACGTTTCCAAATAGCCTTCATCATGAAGCAGAAATGTTTAGGGAAGAACTTGAAATGGTTTATTCGAATCTACCGGATACTGAAAACAGCGAATTTTCGGCTTGACAAATTCTGGGTATAACATGTCATGCCATCATGTTGTAAATTTTGAATATACCTGGTGATTTTAAGTAGAGTTATCGCGTACCAGGTAAATTAAAAATTTTCAAGAAGTTTAACGTCACACTCAAGAAACTTTCAGTCATATGGAGACGTCACCAAATGCCGATGAATGGGTTCAAATCTTGGTCTATGCTCGGCACTAAGGCCATTGAGCAGAGAGGGTTCTTTAACGTGCCAACACCTACTGTGACATGGGACCTCGGTTTTACTGTTTCATCCGAAGGACAGGAAACTGACTTGCCGTCAGCTGGACTCAAACTCACAACCTCACGATCAAGAGTCGAGCGCACTACCGACTGAGCCAGGTCGGATCTTCATCAGTCCGAAAGCACACTAGTCCGAACACTAAAGAATTGACATCATGTATTAAACAAGAATAAGTACAGTCTGAAAGAAGTGAAACTTCTGCCCCAGGGATTTTAAAATTCCCACTCTAACATTTTACAATATATTTTTTTAAAGAATCATTATCATTGGTAGAGGACCTGTAACAATTTACGTTACAAGTACACAAAATGTCCTCAAATCCAAACGATTTTTGACAAGTTGAAAATGTTAGAAGTATACAAAAGACAGACAGGGACGAAATGCTATGACAATCTCATGTGAGATTTAAAAAAGGACAAAAAACCTGAAGTTACCGTCCAGTAAACCTCTAATAGTATTTCAAAATTTTAAAAAACTAATATTAAAGTCTATTAAGAAAAACGAGAAAATAAAATTACCTCATATTCTCGCCTTGGCGATTTTAATCATACTTTTGAAAATCAGCGGATATATATATATATACAGTAAAACCTGCTTAACCGACCACCTATATATAAAGACCACCTGTATATAAAGACCACCTGTATATAAAGACCACCTGTATATAAAGACCACCTGTATATAAAGACCACCTATATAAAGACCACCTATATATAAAGACCACCTATATAAAGACCACCTATATATAAAGACCACCTGTATATAAAGACCACCTATATATAAAGACCACCTGTATATAAAGACCAAATGGTTACAAAGACCCCCCTTTTTTGCTGTCCTCAATAGTACCATTTGTGTACAAATCAACATCTATATAAAGACCATCTCCATATATAGATTGGTTTTGTCAGTGTTTTCCGAAGGGGGGCTTTATATACAAGTTTTTACTGTATGTGCATTTTTTGAAATTTTGTGATGGAGATTTTTCATAGTGGAGATGAAACACCGGTTACATGATGTTCGGGGTAAGACCACTGTCCCCAACATTAAATGAATGGTGTAAAGTTACAAAACTTTAAATCAAAACCTTATCCAGACGGACTTGTTGATAGGGATAAAAAACAAAAACAAAAACAAAACAAAAGTAAACGGCGAACCTCTCTGGCTAAGGCTTCCGTGTAGCTCACACACTAAACTCAAGCTTACTAGACGGGCGACCCGATGTTTTAAGAACTTAGTTACACTACTGGTTAGAAATATTTCGTTTTCAAAACATAGCAATATATACACATGAACATGTAAATGATTTGTTTGTTTCTTAATAGTTACGACTTTGGCATAAGGTGAACGCACTGATTAGCAATCGATTTCGTTTAGATTCATTAGAACAGATATTTCTATGTTTCTTCCGTTCAATTAATTTCTTTTTATAAGTGATATTAATTACAATCTACCGCTCTGATATAAAATAAATGTCTCTGTGTTACAGTAATCCTCTTGCGTATTAAACACTAATGTCCAATCCGTTGAATGAAAATTAATCTATATAATAGCGGTTCTAAACACTGTGACTTGTAACTAGGGCATTAGACGTAATCTTTGCTGTCGCTTACGTAGTATTGACTCGCGGACTATAGGCTATTTACTAGACTTAAAAGTTGGTTTTAAACGTACCTTCAGACTGGTCTGTCAAAAGCCACAGTAATGCGGTCTGTGTAGAGTACATATGTCTGCTGTGTGGGTGACCACCCGAATGTCCGAAGTTCCAATAGTTCGGAGGCCCTATAGTCCGAAGCTCCGATAGTCCGATAGTTCGAAGGCCCAATAGTACGAAGCTCCGATAGTCCGAAGGTTAAGAGTGATATAATATTCCCGAGGACAGCGCTCGACCGAAGCCTAGGTGAAAATCTCAGACATTAGGCACATTCACTGTCTTTGGACTCTACATAACGAAGCATAGGCGTCGGAAGCAAATTGAAAGTGGGGGGCTCGGAAGCAAATACATACGCCAGAAGTGGGGGGGGGGGGCTAAACCAACTTAAAACATACACACGCCAGAAGTGGGGGGGGGGGGGGGCTAAACCAACTTAAAACACACACACGCCAAAACACACCCAATTTTCAACACCTATGCCTATCTTTGAAAAAAAAGTGGGGGCATCTTAGGGGGCCCCCCCCCCCCCCCGGCTCCGACGCCTATGCAAAGTACTCGGAAGTAAATTCTTAAAACCTGATAGAGTGTCACTGTGGCAACACAACAGAGCACCAAGGGGACATTGATAAACCACTGGATGTGAGACCGGGGCCGGTATCCATAAAGATTCTTAAGTTTAGAAACTAAATTTTTAGCTAAGAAATAATTCTTAAGTGAAATTCACAAAGGTGCTAAGAGTAATTCTTAGCTAAGTAATACTTAAGTACGTTACCAAGGGAAATCCGGGGGCCCAGTTTGTAAATGGTAACCAAAACCATCGATTTGGTATCCACCAAAGCGAAAATAAAGGCGTAATGAAACTCATTAAACGTATTTTTTCTGGATTTTGATCAAAAGGATGCTTTGAAATTAAAACTGATCCGCCATAATAATGTTGATCAATTTCTGCAGTTACATGCATGTAACAGGCATTTTCAGAGTGACAGGCTTATCCAGAGTTGATTTCTTTCAAGTCCCTTCCGCGAAGTCACACTGCCTATACTAAAGTTTTACATTACAGAATTGTTAGGTTTTTTTGTTACATAAAATTTCTTCTCTAACATGGAAATCATCTAGACCCTCTTTAGTACTCTTATAAGCACATTGTGCTAAAGGTAAGTTTTGAATTATACTTTTTTCACCCACATCTGAGAAATTTCTTAACCACTTAATTAAGAAAAAAATGTTTTTAGACTAAGAATCTTTACCGGCCCTGGTTCCCGCAGGAGTAATCGTCTCCTAAACGGCTAGCTGCACCCGTTCTGAATGAAAGACACTCAGTGCCAAGAGTCTGCTATACAAGACTGCAAGAT
This sequence comes from Atrina japonica, assembly GCA_030159075.1. Taxonomy (NCBI): domain Eukaryota; kingdom Metazoa; phylum Mollusca; class Bivalvia; order Pterioida; family Pinnidae; genus Atrina; species Atrina japonica. The sequence goes on along the minus strand of BROG01000481.1, from coordinate 109,376 downwards.
CAAATCATGTATACTGAATTCATACGAGATTTCGTTTTTTTTTAGTACTTGTTAGTTTATATTTTAATAATATATATATATTGATAAACATCTTAGGGATACACGCCATCACTTATTTTTTCACGTTTCATGAGATTTTATGTTCTTTCTATTTACTGTAAAAGATCACTGTATTACTTAAATACTGCACCCAGTATAATACAAACAAGTGTGGAAAAGAGTAGCACCGTCTAAAACATTTTTTATCAAAATTTCGTCCGTGGTGTAAACTACTAAGGATGTTTGTTTGTTGTTTAACGTCCAACTCAAAGAATATTTCACTCATATGGAGACGTCACCAAATTGAAGGGCTTCAAATGTATGCATTACGAGAGCAGTAAACGAACACCTAGTACAACCTCCAGTTTTTACTGTCTCATCCGAAAGACAGGAAACCCAACCTGTCGCCGGCGGGACTCGAAATACGATCCCATCGAGCGCGCTTGAGCCAGGCCGGCTTTAAGGATTTGCCATTTTTGATTTAAATTAAAAAAAAAAAAAAAAAAAAAAAACACAGCTAATTTTTCGAATTGAATTTAATAAAAAGTCATCCATATAACCTGTGGGGGAGGAGTCTAACACTTCAGGACCAAAATTTTAGGTGATAAAGCATAACATTAAATTTACACGGGCTAGAGTGATCGTTCCTACTTGCCATCACACGAGTATCGAAAATTGAGTAGAATCATCCGTATGGTAATCGGCAGCCAAATGTGAAATACAACAGCCATTGTATCATGTCCCGCTCACCAAGTAATATTCAAGAAGAAGAATAATGGGACACTTATAGTTGTAATTCTTACATTGATATACAATATCAAAAAAGAAATAAACACAAGCATAAAATTATTTAATTCCTATATACATGTATCGTGATTAGTTGTCATTGATTATTTGATACCGCACTTGGCCTGATTTGTTTTCATACATTATAGATTTTTTTTTAGGTCTTATTTTTTATTGTACATCGAGTAAAAATAGTAAAAGTAGAAAAAAATCGAAATATATATTTTTTTTTTCTTTTTGATAAACACAGCTAATATATTGACTGTCTAACACGGACCAAAATGTGGCATTTCCGAATTATTGTTTTCATTATTATCCGCGTGGCGGCAGCCAAAATATTTTCTGGCGGTCGCTACTTAATTCTTTAGTGTAAATTTACGGCACGGAACGTATCGTGATGCATTTTGACACCGGGATTATACTTAACAATGTACGTTAGAGACATTGGGGAATTCTGTTATCGATGCACATTAGTAGTGGTTTATCTTGAAAAGGGGAGAGGCTGGTGGTACATCGAATTTTACTTTGGGAAGTTTGTTATTAATTTTCCGACTTTTCAGCCAGGGATATTAAACAACACTCCGACTTTTCATAGAAAAATTAAAGGTTTTACACCTATCTTTCTCAATTTTAGGGGACACATTCTCGCTGCGCACCCGTTTGAATCCTTCAGCTGATAAAAGTTGAGTTTGAGTATTGAGGAAGTCTGAATTGGAGACCTTGGACCCTGACTGAGATGATAACAAGATTTATATAGAGTTCCATGACAGTATATATAATAAAGGGGAGGTAACTCTCATATCTCCAACAAACCTTGTATTGATTACGACATATCCGCAATTTGTAAACAATACTTTGCAGACATCATGTAAACAAGACTGTCCCGGATGTGAAGGTGGTGTGTAATTATGTAAAGTGTGCATTACAGAAGTAGAAAGTAACGCTTTATTGTAAAACGATAATATATGACACAAAGATTCCTCCGTACGATCGAGATGGCGTCGATACAGGTAAATTTCAGAAGCTATTTAAACGAAATCGACCCGGTTACTTATTGTTTAAGGCAGTGTTTGTTATGTAGACACATAGTTTTTGAGTTATTAGTGTTTATATTTTAGCATATTTATTTCAGTATATGTTTTCAACTTTATATTGCACAATTCACTTTCAAAATCGCGTTAAATAGATGATATATCATGTAGATTCTCGTGGTTAAGATTCGTAATCTATTTATATATAGATGGGTATTATGTACGGACACCCCTTCATGCCAGACTTACATAAATTCTATTGCGTCGCATTTATCACACCGCACTTACAGTTTTTATATACTATCTATTATTTTGCAAGTGCCACCCAGTTGCAACAATCATTTTTAAAGACCGATATTATAAAATTAAGGCCCTCTGTATATATACATGTATATACAAAATACTATTGCATACAAAAATATGGTGGGAATAAAAAATAAACAACGCTTTATTAAATCATTCACACGGTGGGTATAGTCTAACCTGCTTAGCTCATGTAACCATGTACAATGGAAAACATTAAATGGCGCAGCTCGAAATCTGACTGGATAAAGACCACGAGAATCCGTCTGGGTTACTTTATTACATGCACGTGTAGTCATACAGTTATAATACAGATTTCAATACGCCCGTGCAATACGTAACGTCATAGCTGGATACGTAAATTTAGCCGCACCTACTTTTCTAATTGGGATTCATGTCATGCAAAATATTTGATGGCTTTGTTAAAACCGGAATAAATTTTAAATTTTTGTACACAGTTAAATAAGGGGCATATAATATATACACAATCACACCTCGAGCTACACTCTCGTTGAATCCATCCGCTACAACGATCGCGCGCAGTCTGATGATACGGACAGAAACGTGTAGTTCTGTCTAGTATATGTAACGTAATACACGGTGGATATGATCTAACTATTACTTAGAATGTACCACTTTGAAGATCATTGTTCATGAACATATGCATCCCATCTGCCCATGTCACACATTGATGATTTAGCCAACGTATGCCCGAGGTATGAAAAAATCGTAAATCGTTGGCATACGTCGAACTTTCACTTTATCCCTGTCACACATTAACGATTTGTTGAACGTATGCGGACATATGAAAAATTTTAAACGTTGACAATACATCGAACCGTCGCTGTTATTTATGATGCTATGGATATTTACAAGTAGCATAGGCGTCGGAGCCGGGGGGGGGGGGGGGTTACGGCTGTGTGTGTTTTAAGATGGTTTAGCCCCCCCATTCTGGCGTGTGTGTGTTTTAAGTTGGTTTAGCCCCCCCACTTTCAATTTGCTTCCGACGCCTATGAGTAGTATATAGGAAAGTGAGTTAACGATCGCATAACGTACCTACAACGTACCGACAATTTACTCCAGCGTGTGCGGAGCGTATGACTCATACGCTAGTATACGTCGAAAGGTTTTGTGCATGCACAACAATTTTCGACGATCTTGGCCTACTTCAATTTAGGCCAGCGTATACCAGCGTGTTGTTAACTTATGCATAAACGTACTTAAAACTTACCTGACGTATGCAAGCGTATTGACCATTTTATCATACGCTGCATACGCTGGCTAAATCGTCATTGTGTGATAGGGGCTAGAAGGCAGACCTATACAGGTTAGGAACTGGTTATTAAGTTTAAGCTTTCCTTGTTCGTTCATGTCATAGAATATCAAATATAATTTTCATATTCATATCAATGTCCATTCCTATTCTGAACATATCTCCATATTGTTTTATCTGTAGGCTGTCTGGAAAACCTTGAATACACTTGGTCCCGTCCCACTAAGAAGAAGCAGTCATGGCCTGGTTGTCATTGGTCGAAGTGCTTACGTCTTCGGAGGAGAAAATCAACCTCGGGTGCCAATCGGAAGTACACTGCATCGCCTTGACCTTGACAATTTGACATGGTCGGAGTGTAAACCAGCAGAAGGGAGCTTTGAACCCAAACCGATAAATGCATCTTCTGTCGCAGCAGTAGCAGACGACATTTATGTTTTTGGCGGTAGATGTGGAATTGGTATGGGAGAAGGTGATAGTGATAATTTATATGTCTTTAATACGAAAACAAACACATGGACCGAGCAGGAGACCACTGGAAGTAAGCCATCCAAAAGAAGTTACCATGCGATGATTGACGTTGCCAAAACACTTTATGTTTTTGGAGGTTGTGGTGATAAGGGGCGAATGAGTGATCTGTATAGTTATGATACAGAATCGAAAGTTTGGGAGAAACTGCCAGAAAGCAATAACATCGAGGGACGTGGAGGTGCTGGTCTTGTGGCCGTCGACGACAATATTTATGTCGTAGCTGGATTCGCGGGAAGGGAGGTTAATGATGTACACAAATATAACATAAGTTCTGGAGTGTGGACTCAGTTGACAATGGAAAACCCACTTCCGCCGCGCAGTGTATTTGGCATTGTTTCTATTGGAAAGCGCATTTTCACTGTTGGGGGAGAAGTCGATCCTTCTGACAAGGGTCATGCCGGTGCTGGTCATTTTTCAGACGAATGTTTTACATTGGACACATCGGCAACTAAAGGATGGGAGAAGGTGGCACATACTGGTAACATTCCGGAGGCCAGAGGATGGTTTCCAGCAAAATGTATCAAAATGGATGACAAAACAGCGGGGATTCTCATATTTGGCGGGAATTCATTGACAAACTCTAGACTTAATGATTGTCATTTATTAGAAATAACTAATGTGTAAAGGAAGTTCTTTGAATTCGAATGAACAATGGACGGACATGATATCAGTTGTTCAGATCACGAGATTATCAAAACTCCTCTCATAGGCGTTATAATATACTCAACTTTGAATTATATAAACAGCGAAATCTATTTATATATCGAGACTACAATGTGTAATTATGTACACCGATTTTTATATACAGATATAAGAATTATTTTAATGATTAACCTGTTTTGTTCTATACATATATTTATGTATAAGAAGTAAAATAAATTAAAAAAAGAATCAGTGTATTTAATTAAAAGTCGAGATTTGAACAGTAGCATAAAAAATCACATTTTGCTTTTCTAGATAGTCGGTAACAACGCGTGCGGTCGTGCGTTGTCCTGCTGTAGAATGATGTTACGCTGGTTGTTTTGAATGGATGGAATAACGTCCTGATGAACAATCTCGTCACGGTAGCGTACGCCGGTTTAATGGGACGGATTTATGTATCACCTGATACCCAATAACGTTTTATCGGGACTATTGTTTCTGTTAGTGATTGAATGACGCTAGCAGACGGTATCCCGCAATAACGTCATTTCTGCGGGAAGATTACGTAGAGTTGCAAATATGTCTGCTGTGTAGGGATATGAAGTGGGTATGTTAAAGTTCGAAAGCTTTTTATCTTCCTAGTTCAGTTTAAAATTTTAATGAAACATTATGATCCTTCAAAACTCTTGCTCCTTGACTGACTTTCACCACTTGAAGGCTTGCCCAGTACAAAGAATAACTTGTACTACTGACACAGTTCCACCAATGTTTATGCCATATAAAGCTAGTTTACTGGCCATATTCTGGCGGAAAGAATGGCAGCCTCGAAACGGAACTAACGGATCAATCAACAGTCAAGTATGGACCAGGGCAGCAATAAACATAGGCGGAAGCAGGTATTTAGGTTACTGGGGGCGTGCTTTTGATCTTCACAGTGCCCTCGGATGCGGATCGAGAACTTGTTCAGGAGTGAGGGTAACATAATTATATTTAGGAGATATAAGCCTTAATGAACATGTTTTTTTTTTCTTACAAATTGTTGGATAAATTGTGAAACAAAAAAATCATTTGAAACCATAGGGAAACGTAGTCATAATTATGAAATTCGGAAATTTTCGAGACACAATATAACTAGAAGTTCCCATTTTTTTAGTGTCGCAAATGTAGAATGTCGTCACCGAGCGGAGCAAGGCGTGGAAATTTCTGGAAATTTGCTATTAATTTTCCGGGTATTTACTTAAAAATCAAAGGTTTCACACATTTTTTTTCGCTGCGCTTCTGTCTGAAGCCTTTCCCGTGCACTATACAAATTACTAAGTGCTTGATTGTAATGGGGTCCGGTTTTAAACATCTTTCAGACAACACTTGGAATTTGTAAGTCCGTAGATGCATTTTTCTGCTTCCAGAATCGCCTGGATTCCGCTAATAAATCACACTGATTATCCTTCTCAAAAGGTTGTTTTAACAAAACTGTAATCTAAAATTGGGACAGAATTTCGGCCTAATTTGTAATAGCCTCCAGACATTGAATTATTACCTCTTTATCCTTAAAAAAATATTGCGATTAATTTAACCTGAAATAGAAGTGGAATTTGGCGATGACAAGGGAGATGAAATTTTGAATAATCCAATTAATTGGAAGCTCGATGAAGTATTGTCTAGCTTCCGGACACGAAACCGTTTTCCCTAGTCCTTCACATTGTATTTTCATTATTTCATATATGTTTTTATGCTGATGTTTGAATTTTTAATTTTTCTTTACATACAGCAGTTTTATAGTAAAAATATTAAACAAATGTTATATAACTTAATAAATAAAATTAGAAAATGTAAATATCGTCACCTGATGCCCGATATGGTATTGGACCACGTTTGCGCCGTGGTCTAGCACATTTCCCCAGTTAATTTTCACATTTCAACTCGTTTTTATCATAAATGAATTAAATTGACAGAAGAATTATTAACAAAAAACCTGGAGTTTCAACGAATACAAGTGTTTCAAGAGCAAGTCAAGTGAGGTTCAGAAAATGAATTATTTCTAAAAGATCTGGGAAGCCATTTTCTGGACTTCGTCTAGAAAAGAAATTGATCTGAAAATCTCTTGAGAGGCCATTTTCTGGGCTTCCAGACACTAAAACTTCATTTACTATTTTCTATTTAAAAAAAAAAAGACAAAGATCTTCTCTTTCTGTACGTGTCTACGCCTCCCCACCCACCACAATCAATATAGGGACATAAAGTCTTCCGTTTCTGTGCGTTTTTACAACTCCCTACCCCGTGTCTACAGTTTCTGTACGTTTTACGCCTCCCCACTCACCACACTCAATATATATACATAAAGTCTGCTGTTTATGTACGTTTTTACGCCTCCCCACCCACCACACAACATCTGGACAAAAAGTCTGCTGTTTCTGTTTTTTATGCATTCCCACCAAACACTCCCAATATACGTAAACTGCTGATCTTGTCCGTTAAATATGCATCCCTACCCACCACACTATATAATGAAAATAATAAATGAAATACGAAAAAACAGTAAAACACTAAATATTCACAAATTTTTGGCCCATTGGCCTTTATCAAGTGAAATACGACCGGAATAACTTTAAACATTTAGATGTCCTGTTCACAAATACCCGCGATTTAAATTTGGTTTTCTCAAAAAATGACAGAAGTCAGAAATGTGGACGTATGGTATTTGCCATCTTCCAAAGTCAAGGTTTTCCGATACTCCGTCACTCACACATGTTTGAAGACCGACGTGAATTTGCGAATGATTATACAAACTGAATGTTTATTTTTACTATGTTAAATTTCCAATTTTGGTAAATTGATAATGAGTAAATGACTATATATTATTCTAAAAAATATTTATTTATTTTTAGTCAATTAAAAGTTATAAGAAAATAAGAAATTATTCAATGCCCTTGACCTTAAGCAATATTATAAATTTATTGCCCTAGTTGTAGGGAGACTTGGGGCAAGTCATATTTCCCGAGGGCGAAACAAATCCCCACAACCAGGGCAATAAATTGTTTATTATACCGAAATACAGAATCTATAAAGACTGTCCAATAAGCCGCAAGGGTTTTCGCATTAGGGAGACATAACGCTTGCGAGGGAAATATGGAGCACGCGAGGGAGAGGGAGTGCAGTCTCCCTGACACGTGACGGCTCTCAACCAATCCATGACTTTGTGTTATTAATGAGGTATAATAATTAACATTAAGGTACTTTTATATAAAACAAATAATTTCGAATAATTCTTAAATTAATTGAAAACTAGTTCCGCGACAACAATATACCTGGGTCAAATCTCTGTGGTAGCAAATGTACCCGGGCCTTTTCTAATTCTGTAGAAATTTGATTGACCCAGTAAACAGATCATTTTTCAGCAAGTATTGTTAACGTTTACATACGTATATGTCGGTGTCATATTATCTTGCGCATGGTGACCTTGAAATAATCAATATTGTCGGACTAATGGGCTGACGGAATAATAGGCCGTCGGAATAATTGGCTGTCGGAATAATGGGGCGTCGGACTAATGGGCTGTCGGAATAACGGGCCGTCAGAATACTACTACGCAACCAAAATAAATGGCATGGTATCACAATAAATAATTTCATTTATGTATTATGGCTAGTTTTAGGTTATAAATATATACGCAATTTGTAACCAATTTTAAAAATCCCTTGACAAGGGTTTCTTCTAGTAAGGACATAATGTATGTCGAAATATCTATATCTATCACTTGTAGGTTGTGTTGACGATAAAATCCAAGGTTTGGAGATTTATTACCAATTGCGTCGGTTCTGTGTTTGTTGAAAAAAGCTTATCGACGCAATTTGTAATAACATATAAAATAAATCCATCATAGTGGGTTCACACTGGCGAATTTAGATGGGATGTAGGGGGCGTTCCACCAAATCGCTATTTTTCTTTTTTGAATAGAAAATAGTAAATGAAGTTTTTGTGTCTGGAAGCCAGAAAATGGCCTCTCATAGATTTTTTTTTTTAAAAATCAAAAAATCTTCTAGACTGAATCCAGAAAAAAAACTTCCCAGATCTTTTGAAAAAATGTAACATTTATGTCCGCTGAAACTCGATTTTTTTGTGAATATTTAGTTTGTGAATTTAATGCTTTATTTGGGATAAAAACGAGTCGCATTGTGAAAATTAATTCTGAGGATATGCCCTGGACCACGGGTCAAACGTAGTCCTATAACATAGGACATCAGGTCGTGATATTTACATGTTGTATTCCGCTGCATTTCAAGAAAATATCAGCATAAAAACATGAAACAATGAAAATACAATGTGAAGGACTAGCGAAAACGGTTTTGTGTCGGGAAGCTAGAATTATTCAAATTTTATTTTGGGAGCTAACTCCTAAACCACCAAATTCCACTTCAATTTCAGGTTAAAGTAATCTATTATGAAATATTTTTAAGGATAGAGAGGTCATAATTCAGTGTCTGGAGGCTATATTAATCAGGCCGAAATTCTGTCCCAATTTTTTTTTTTTCTTAATCAACCTTCTTTTGAGAGGATAATCAGTGTGATTTATTAGCGGAATACATGAGTAGTTTCCGTCTGGAAGCCAAAAAAGAAAAATGCATCTACGGACTTGCAAATTTTAAGTGTTTTCAGAAAGATGTTTAAAACCGGATCCCAAAACGATCTAACACGTAGTATTATGTGTAATGACAAAGAAAGGATTCAGGCGCAGCGAAAAAATAAGTGTAAAACCTTTGATTTTTAAGTAAAAAGCCGGACAATTAATGACAAATTTCCAGAAATTTTCGCGCCTAGCTCCTCTCGGCAACAATATTCTACATTTGCGACACTCAAAGCATGGGAACTTCTTGTTATATCGTGTCTGGAAAGCTTACCTGAGCCAAAGGGTGATCCGACTATTGCGATCGTCTTTTGTCTTCGTCGTCCGTCATTAACATTTACACATTTTTAACTTCTTTTCAAGAACCAGTGAATCAATTTTAGCCCAAACTTGGCATGTATTATCCCCATGTGAAGCTGCATAAAGTTGGGAGGGGGCTAGAACCCATAAGGGCCTCAAAAGGGGCCAAAAAGGACCAAACCTGGTACATCTTCAAAAATCTTCTTCTCATGAACCAATGATCATATGACTTTTAAATTTTGTATGCATGATTGTTAAGTCAATATCTACAAAGTTTGCGAACGAAAATGAAAGCTGTCTATAAACGAGCAACTAGTTATGCTAACTCTAATTTTGTATTTTCATATAAAATGTGAGACAACCTTTAAAGATTATTAAAGACCATTCCAAATTCAAATTGAAGAAGGACACATTAATATGTTTTAAGTAATAATGACATCATAGAGCATTTTTATTTCAATATTTATCATTGGGGCACATGCAAATGTATAGATATATTGCAATGGAGTAGGAAGCAAACCAAAATGAGGGGGTATTTTTTGCCTGTAAAATTGTTTTCATGTGCCTTTTGATTATGCAATAACTATATACAACTGATTTAGAAAAAAATAAAAGATGGGTGTTTTTTTTTACGGAAGCCGGATAGTGTCATGTTAAAAATCCAAACTTTCTCGTTATTACGAAAAAGTTTCTGGTAATTACGAGAAAGTTTTAGAAAGTTTTAATTTTTAACATGGCACTACCCGGCTTCCGTAATAGTAAAATTAAAGGTTTATTTTACGTCTTTTTTTATCAACTTCAGGGGCACGCTATCCGTGCTTGATTACGCAAAAATTCAAGTGTTGGACTAACTGTGATGCAATATTTCATTAGGGGGTCGTACTTTGTTAAATTTAGGTGCCCGGAGAAGCATTTTCCTGCGTCCAGACGGGAAAATATGCCTAGTAGGTCGGGTCCGCTAGTAAATTACATTCTCAAAGGAAGGTTGGATAAGCAAAAAGGTTACTATAGGGTAAGAATTTCCTTCTTGTATCCTTCAGACATTTAGTTTTGACCTCTTTATCGTTAAAAATATTTCGTTGATAGATTAATTCGGAAGCCCGATGAGGTATTTTCTAGCATCCAGACACAAAACTATTGTTTCCACGTGGCCCAGCTGGATATATGTTTCCAAGAAATGTGTGTGTGTGTGTGTGTGTGTGTGTGTGTGTGTGTGTGTGTGTGTGTGTGTGTGTGTGTGTGTGTGTGTGTGAAGATGCCGTACACAAGCAAATGGTGCGTTTTATGTGTAAAATATTGGATATCATTGATAATTAAATTTTCAGATCTTTAGCCTATAATATCACAAGGGAAAATCGTTTACATGTTGATCCAAAGCAAATTTTGTTTACAAATAAAATTAAATAATACATACTGAGAAAACGCAAATGATAATATCTTACCGATATAGGGCAAATCAAATCCAAAATATTCAGACAAAGGTGGATCCACGATTTCGAGGTATAGGGAAGGAATAGTATATAAATGTTTTGGCTGAGCGTATCGAATTTTGGTAGGCTCTAACTTAAAAGCCCTGGGAAGCCTTTTTCTGGATTCCAGACGTGATGATATAATATGAAAAAATTGTAAGTGAACAAAATGGGGGGGGGGGGGCGATGTCGGGCCCCTACCCTCTCCCAAGTCCCTACCCCTATGTATTGTTGGTTTATATCCTGTGAATAATTTTTCACTGTTAGGCTTTCTATACCACCGATATTGAAATGTAACCAGCTTTAGATAGTGCCACAAATTTTGATCTGAGCTATGGACTGACTCCAATGCATTTTGGCTTCTTTTTAAGGGATATTAGCTGTATTTTTATTCCTTTTATACTTCTTAAATTGATATACAATAACAAAGCGATAAATACAGACATAAATATGTTTAAATTCCTATATATATTTTGTGAAAATGACTTGAGAAACCCAGATTTGACACTTTTCATTTGTCAAACCTGGGTTTCTTAAGCCATTTTCACAAATTCTAAATAGGAAAATAAAAGATTTATAAAACTTACAATTTGTATATGAATACTACACTGGATCTGACCTTATTTTTACTAAATATATAGAAATATAAGATTTTTTATGCCAGTGTATGGCTATTATTGGTTATTGTACACCAAGTACAAGTAGTAAAAGTAGAAATAAAATCTTTGGTAAGCACAGCTAATGTCCCTTTAAGTGCCACGCCTGACCTGACACAGGAACTCAAGCCTCATCTGAAAGACCCATGACATTCACTTCATTTGGCAAAGGAACAGTCCTTTTATTTTAGTTTCGTTGTCCGTGGACAAGTGCATTATAAAGAGAAAAAGGAACATAAATCTAGAGTTCAAAGTACTTTTTGTATATATAGAAAACTTGCCATTAAATATTGGACTAGTAAAAATATTTTTTAGCAACCAATCTCTTTGCATTTACTTGCCTGGAACAAGTGCATGAAAGTCATATTCCCACACCCCTGTACATGTATATTTACTTTGCTCACACTTACAAGTAATGAGCTGGCTCAGTCGGTAGCGCGCTCGACTCTGGATCGTGAGGTCGTGAGTTTGAGTCCCGCCGGCGACAGGTTGGTTTCCTGTCTTTCGGATGAGACAGTAAAAACTGGAGGTCCCGTGTCACAGAAGGTGTCGGCACGTTAAAGAGCCCTCACTGCTCAATGGCCGTAAGTGCCGAGCATAGGCCAAAATTTGAAGCCCTTCACCGGCATTTGGTGTCGTCTCCATATGAGTGAAATATTCTTGAGAGGGACGTTAAACAACAATAAACAAACAAACAAACAAACAAAACAAGTACTGAGTCTTGCTTCTAGTTATGCAAATTAAGTCTATCTAAACCCTAAGATGATTTTGTGAAAAGTTTTTTTTAGGGAGGCCGGTGGTCACTTCCCAGGACATCCCCTATGCCAATAAAACTGGCAGTCACAATATAACTGAACAGGTGTAAAACATCATTTTTAAAATCAAATAAAAAGTGTGAATTTATAAGGAATAAGGAAGATAAAAGTTTTCTCTTTTTTTATTCCTTTGTTTTGTTTGGTTAGAAAATAATTTTATATAAAATGTAAAATATAAAAGTAATGGACAATCACATTAAGCAATAGATATAAATGATACAAGGAATTAATCACACAGTGCATAACATGATACTGCATTGTTAAACTGACAGAAGAATTCACCTATTTTTACCAAAATTATTGAAACTTTGAATGCATGAACTCATCTTTTCATTTGGGAAGTGTTGAGTTTTTAAATTACAAGATAACTGGTAAATGAACAAGAGCTTTTTGAAAAACAGCTATGCCCCACCTAAACGGAAACTGTGAATTATTGGAAATTCAAGTTCAAGGGGCATAACTCAAAAATTGTTTGATGGCAAAGATATAAAAATTTGATCTAGATATTCTCATGATGTATCTGTATGCCAAATTTAATTTCAATATGTGTACCTGTTGCTGAGATACTGAACAGAAAATGTGAATCAATAGAAATTTTGTAAGTTCAAGGGGCATAGAGGCCTAGATATTCTCATGATGTATCTGAATGCCAAATTTCATTTCAGTATGTGCATCCGCTGCAGAGGTAATGAACGGAAACTGTTGGTGTACTGACCAACCAACTAACAGCAGCAAAGCAATATGCCCCTCCTTCTACGAAGGGGGATCAGGCTTTTTTTCTGTCAATTTTTGGAAAATTCCATTGGCAACACAATTGAGAATTTTAATGTTAATTTGTGTCATATTGGAAAAAATTGCGTGCACACATGGAAATCTAAATGCACTTTTTATTTTTTTTTTCATGAGCTCAACATCAGATTGGGAATTTTTTCACCAAATCGGGAAAAAATACATGCATTTTGCATTGGGAGTGGGACTTTTCGGGTACAGGCGGGGTACAATTACATGTAAAAATCAGATCCTAAATGTAGAGTTCTAAACTGGTGCATTTACCAGACACAATTCTCTGTAACAAGTTATATTTGTCAACGAAGTACATGTACTGTATGACTAAGGTAAATTACAACACATACCTTTGTAACACTAAAACTTTAATACATGTTTATGCTGTTCTATGTCGGATAAAACAGAGAGGAAAGAAGGTATAAGTTCTGTACTGGGTATATGTAAACTGAAATAAAATGTCTCCAAATTCAATTACTGGTAAATAAGAACAACTACAGTACATTTATGTAAAATTATTCAGCCACATTGGAGTTTACTTGCTGGAATGGCAATTGCTCTAGATCCTTTCTTTAAACTTCCATCATAAACAATTTTTTGTAAAAGATCAATTGCCTTCATTGTCCTATTAACAGAAAAGGAAACAAATAACATATATTCCAATATTATTTATATGAAACCAAAAAATAATGCAAGAACATGTATATATAGAAAACCTGCCATAGTGGACACCCTCAGATAACGGGAAGTTTGTCTTACTCTAGGTCCCAATTTACATTGCATGTTTTAAATAAACGGACACCTCCCTTATCCAGACAACCGACAAAGTTGTTGGCTCCAATATACATATTAATTATTTATTTTTAACCTTGAATTAGCAAACGGTCTTCCTATAATTAATTTCCATTGCCACAGACAATTTCTCACTAAGCTGTATGTCCTGACTTCTATTTTGAGAAACAATATTGCAATCTTTTATCATAATATTTTAAAGTCTTGAAAAAACACACATACACACACACACACACATAATCACTCACTCACACACACTCACTCACACACACATAATCACTCACTCACACACACATAATCACTCACTCACACACACACACACACATAATCACTCACTCACACACACATAATCACTCACACACACAAACACACACACACACACACACACACACACACACACACAATAAACAAATTTCTTTAATTTTACTTTTGAGAATAGCATGAAAAATATGCCAAACAGTTACGATGCATTTAGTTTAGTTTTGTTTACGGACATACAGTTGGGTTCATGTCCCATTCTGACCATCTTGTTTAGGCCTACTACCATAGCCGCTCGGTAGTTACGATGTTGGCATCTTTTTCCTTTGGACTCCATTCCTAATCAGTAATTGTATTGTTTTTTAATAATATTTTACAGAATATTGTAAAATTTGAAAACTACCCTATTAAATATTAAAACTTATTTAATACACACTATCTCCATATTTTCCGCTGCTGTGATTGGCTGAGGGAAATTATGTATCTCTGTATCTCAGAATGTCAGATTGTAATTGTGTTGTTAACCCCTTAGTGCACAAATAAATCATGTGATATCGTGGTTGGTTGTATTGTTGTTTAACGTCTGACTCAAGAATCTTTCACTCATGGAGACGTCACCAAATGCCGGTGGAGGGCTTCAAAGTTTGGCCTATGCTCGGCACTTGCGGCTATTGAGCAATGAGGGTTCTTTACACCGACTGTGACACGGGACCTCGGTTTTTACTGAAGGACAAGAATTCGACCTGCCGCCGGTTGGACTCGAACTCACGACCTCATGATCAAGAGTCTTTTATGATTCTTTTATTCAGCTTAAAACAATATACATGCTTATAGCCGTTCCTTTACATATCAACAGTAAACAAGTACATGTAAATTTAAGAAAATGTTACAGACCAACATAATTATGCCCTATGATAATAGTATTAAAGTACTTATAGTAATATTGTATATAATAAATTAGTGCCAATAATCCACATATACATATAAATGTATTTTATAATTTATATACATACTCATTAAATTATCTAATTTTTTTTTTTTTTTTTTTTTTGTACCGCTAAATTGGTTTTAGACTTTAAATTAATTTCATTTATTATTAAAAATTTTATTACTATTATTCATTTATTTCATTTCCAGAGAGACTCAGTTATAGTTTAATATCTATGGAAATTAATAAATAAATCAATTAATTAAAATACAAATAAATTTAATAATAATCTAATTTGTATTCAGGAAGAATGTATGCTTAATAGAGATATTAATATATAATGCCAATTTGTTGCCTTGCAATACTAGAGATACTAAATACTTGTACAACTTACTTACATGACAGTAATATTTAGAAAAATACCCTCAAGTCGTGATACAAAGGACAGACTAATAAAAAATGATACTCATCCCGATGACACCCATATTACAGGTTGTCTATCCTGTCTATCCATACCTACATATCTTGTTCTATATTTAGATCATGCGCACTAATAATCTTGTCAAAGACGAACGGAGAGATTTGGAATTTATATTATTTAGATATGTCTCTTAATCAATTCCATTTTAGTTTCAGCGTAAATTTGTAATTTTGTAGATGAGGTTAATTCTGTCCTCCATTTTTGTATTGCATTATGAACACGACGCTTTAAAAAATTCGTAATTAATATCAAAGTGATCTTGCATAATCCATATATCACCAAGCCCTAAATTAAATAGATATGCCTTTACGTTACTAGCAATTCCGATTGGCATTTCTACCATTTACATTAATATTTTCACGTAATAAATTATATATATTATATGATAAATTATTTTTATCTTTTATAATTTTTCAACCTTCAAAACCCTTAGAGAACTTTGACATTCAGGTAAACCCTACTAGTCGCCAACAACAGCAGCAGTTTGCAGATTTATGCACACCTAAAATATATTTACAAAATTTTATATGTAAACGTTCTAAATTATCCTGATTACTGGTCAAGGCCCCAGATTTCCGAACCATATAAAAGTATCGGACTTATCTTACTGTCAAAAGCATATGTGGACTCTTTAACAGGTAAGAAAGCTTCACTAAGTAAATTAAAAAGCCCGTATAGAGATTTTGAACCTTGTTCACCAATTCGTTTCAGAGCTGTTTCCAAAGACCATTATAATTTAATAATAAACCAAGATAAATAAATCTATCAACAACTCAATATTATCATAAGTAAAACGCAAATTTTGCATCCTATGACACTTTCTGAACACCAGAACTTTTTGACTTATTTATATTCACAGTGGAACTACTCATATAATTTATTCAATCTTTGAAGAGCACCTGGAGACTTAGCAAAAAGACTGTCCGCATATAGCAAACTATTTATACGTCATGTAAACAAAAAATATCACTTTATCATCTAGTGATAAATATTGATCGTTTATAAAAAACAAAAACAATATTGGAGACAATTCTCCTTGCTTCACACCAGAATGCGAAATTATTTTATCACTTACGTGAGTCAAATCTAATTCGCTTTACTTCTTCATACATTAATTTAACATCTTAACAAAGTAGAAACCCCAGTATGTAACTTCACAACCAAAGTTCACTTCTAGGTATTCTATCAAATTTTGAAAAGATAAAAGCTGTATAAAGTTTTTCACCCCTATTCAAAACAGAAGACACTATTTTAAAAATAAAAAATACAATCACGGTTGACATATTTGAACCTAAAACCGAAATGGTTTATACATAAACTTTTCTTCGGCCCAGTTTGTTAATCTATCATTTTAAAAACTTGAGAAAATTTACTGAACTTTATGGTTATCCCCCGAAAATCATTTAAACGTTCTGTGCTTGACTTTTTTGGGAACAGGAACAATAACTCCTTCCAACTATATCTCCCCCTCAAACATCTTATTTAAACGCACGAGTGTAGGTGCTAGACGTCCCAAGCATCTATAAATAATCGCCAGGGCCATCTATTCCAACACTCTTGTTACGTTTTCAATTTTTTAATTGCTTTAGTTCAGATAAATCTAAAAATTCAACATTATTTATACGATCTTTTAAATTTTCTTGCTAGATACATTTAACTCACGAGTTATTATTTTCATACTTCCTCAAAATGACTTTTAAAATCGTCTACTGAAAATTTCGATGACACATTCTTACTATTGTTTTGTTTTAAATATTTCCAGAATTTTCTAGAATTATGTCTAGCATTCTTAGCTACTCTAACCCCCTCCTCTGCATATATTTTAAAACGCTTTTGTTTTATTATATGATGAGAAATAAAATCTATTCTAATCATATTCGATGGAAATTTTTTTATACCTATTCCGATGTAAGAAAAATGAGTTTTGCTAAACTCCCTGTCAAACAGTCATTAGCTTAACTTGTAGATCGAACACAATTCACCCGAAATGATTTACCATATACCTTAAATGCAGCATCATATAACCCCTTACTTATTGTACTGCTTTTGAAACACCATTTCTATCAGAATAAATTCCATCAACAAGATCATTAAAATAATCAACATAATTATTCAATGAATGTAAAAGTTCCACTTTTTTTACATGGTTTCCCTTCCCAGACAATATTATTTTAACCACAGTTAGATACATTAACATTGAAGTTGAAATTCCACAGGTGCGTGTTTAGAAAATTCGTTAAAATCATTAACTTTAAAGTCCTTAATATTAGAAAAATTATCTTCAGAACATAACAAATAATCAATTAAACTTTGACCTTGAGAATTACAAAATGTAAAACTACCTTTATTCTTATGGTACTCTGCCGTTCACAATTCTTAGATCAGTCCATATACTTATAAAACGACGACCAGCAGCATTACATTTGTTACACGTGATGATCTCGGAAAAACATTACTGAAATCACCTTCATCATCATCAATATCAAAAATATAGTGACTTTTCAATGAAATCGTTCATCTGGCCTACTCTACAGTTAAAATCCCCACTAGAACACCTTCCCCTCTTTCTGTATTTCCAAGCTGATTCTAATATATGCATCATATTTATAGCCACTGGATTATTAGGGCAAAATAGCAAATAAACATCCCTTTAGTATGAAAAAACACATATTTAAATCTAACCCATATCGCGTGCATACCTTTATACTTTTTAAAACATTCAATACCGCCACCAATTTCACTTTTATAATAAAAACTAACCCCACCACTGTGTCTACCTCTCTTTCCCTTTTCTTTTACCCTGGAATGCAAAAACTGTTATAACCTTTTATTTCAAAAACATCATATAATTTCATCCTGTTTTCAGTAAAAACAAAGGCAATATTCATTTATAAGATTTTTAAACTCAGCATCGTTTAATTTTGATTTTTAATGTCCAGCACAAAAAAGATGTTTCAGTCTCTGGGCATCCCTACCTTTGTACAAAAGGTCGACCGTTTACATGATCTGTCTTAATTAGCTTTACATCTGCACCGTTTTCACGCTCGCGTTCATTACGGGGATTAACGCTTTACGTTTTTCATATATCTCCCTGGGAAACTGCTCACTGATGCCGTACTGTGTACGTGCAAGCATTTTGCTTTTGGACCTCACCTCCTCTTTAATAGTGAAATTTTGAAATTTAACCACTATTGCACGGGGTTTCCCACCCCTGCCTAAAAACCTTCTACCTGTGCGATGTGCTCTGTCAATCTTAATCTGCTCCCTCGCATTTTCAATTTTCAGCTCATTTTCACATAAATCAATAATTCTGTTCACACAGTTTTCACAGAGCAATGCCCCCAAAACATAAGGTTTTCTCTCATACTTCGATCACTTCGTTTCTCAGGCTCTCATTTTCAGTTTTTAATACCTGTACATCTGACGTCAAAAAATAGTTGAATGGATTGTATATATTTTTTCATTTTCGTTTGATTTGTCTGAAATGAAAGTAAAACTTGTATCATAAGCGTCTAGCTTTGACTTTACGTTTCGCAGATCACATCAATGTTCTCTAATTTGGATATACTTGTTTCAATGTTATCTAGTTTATTTAATTTCATTTCAATCCTTTCCATACGACTGCAAAATTCCTGCAAAATTATCTCCATAGGATTAACCTGCTGAAACGTCGTAGTTGTCTGAGAAGGAGAGTGAAACTTGTGACTTATCACCTGTACTCATAGGAGCTAAAGAAGTGTCCTAGGCCCTGGGACGGGGGAACTGTTTAAAGCACATTGCTTCTGATATAAGTTGTGAACAGGGAAGCGATTTTAAGTCAGTAGAAGTATCAGCAAACGCTGAACTACTGGATGATTTAGATACCTGCTCTATAGTTTTTATGTTTGTTCTTCATTGGCGTACCCTTATTGTGCCTCTTTGTTTACTTCCGTCAGGTAAATTCATCGCTTCAAATTTGTTTTGATAAATACAAAGTTACTGACAATGCGTGAATAAAACAACAATATTTTGAATCACTGCTTATTGGATTAAAGGAATAGTTGTCCCAAAAAAGTCTGCAAATATGGAAATACACTTTTAATACGTGACGCCTGAAAATTATTGTTTACCTTAATCACGTGACAAAGACTCGAGTGGCTACCGTCTGAGCCAGTCTGGCTCCATGTGATACCGTGATTGGTTACATTTTGCCAGTCACACTGATGTTCTTCTTCAGTAAGTGCATACTTTTGACTCCTTTGGAGATACTTGTAGTCTTTTCGATACACGTTCTAATGTGTCAAACTTTTGTCATGGACATAAACTTATTTTGAACTTTAACCCACCGATTGACCTTTTAAACTATTAAACCTTGCAGAGTGCATGGGTCAAAGCCGATTGTTGAAAAACGAGCCAATCGCCGAGGTTTTCAAGTCGTTGAAAACAGTTTGCTTGAACTCAACCTTCAGCAAGACCAAGAGCTTTAAAAGGGTTACAGAGAGAGAGAGAGAGAGAGAGAGAGAGAGAGAGAGAGAGAGAGAGAGAGAGAGAGAGAGAGAGGTCTTTACATCTTGTAATAATACAATTCAAATGACATTCTATAATTTTTCTTTGTATGATAAGTTTGGATTATATTAATGTAAAAGTTCCATTTTTAGTTGCTAAGACCTATTTTTCTTAACGTTTTTCTAATATTTCCCCCTCTATAATAAAAAAGGAATCAGAGCTGCTATCTTGATGTGAATTTATTATCTTTCCCCACGAATTCATTAATTTCCGTGGTCTCTTGGTAACATTTTCCTTGTCTTCATTGTACCAGGGGTATCTCCACCGTTAAAACTGACCGCCACCATATAACTAAGGCACTGCCTTGAATTTAATTTGATTTGAATTTTTGTTTTACGCCATACTCTTATGATGGCGTCCAGTTTTTATTGGTGGAGGAGAAACCCCGGTTACCCGGGTAAAGACCACCGACCTTCCACAAGAAAACTGGCAAACTTTCCCACTTACTTCGAAATGACCCAAGCGGGATTCGATCCAGAGGTGAAAGGCCTTGTGATTTAAAGCGCAATGCTCTAACCACTCGGTCACGGAGGTCCCTGGCACTGCCTTGAAGCGAGCGCAGCTTTGTCATTGTAACATCGTAATGTAACATTAAATGCATCGGGTTAGGAAAACCACGTGGTATATATTGATGCAAATAGTGTTTTGGATCTAATGTATGTGTGACGAACCTGTCTAGCCTTGTTGATGTTTTTCTTGGATCTATCATTTAGTTCATTATCATTTTTTTTTTCTTTCTCATTTATTTTCTAATTACCTAACATAAACCTTACTTATCTCGTTTAACAGCGAGTGGTTTGCTTTTTTACCAGCCCTCATTACCTCGTGCATTGTAAAGATCGGATCGGTCAAAAGATAAGAATGCTTTTGTATGTATTAGAGTCATTGTTTATACCGATATTTTATAGCAAAGTCCTAACCTTTTGAACATTTAGCACTACAATATTATAAAGGTCACTCAAGTTGTAGCTCCCAGCCTTGTCAAACAGAATATTCACATTTACTGACAAGCGTTTTGAATGGCCATAGAGATTCCCTGTATAAATAAAACGTTAGAATTATTGAATCCACCAACTAGAAACTGAAAGTGTGTGCAATTTGTTTGCGTGTGTCGGTAACAAACCTAACAGACCCTTTAGCAGTAACTGAGGTTCTGTGACTTTGCCAGTTTTCCGGTTGGCAAAATGATACAGATTCCAGGAAAATGACGTCAAGAAACAATCAGTTACTATAACGAAGTTTATGTTTTTGTGGGTATCTTTATCATTTTTATCATTAAAGTGAATAGGGATCACATCATAATTTTTTCGTATTTTCATAGATAATTTGTTTTATTCTTGAGATTTTCCTATAAAAATGAATACTAGTACCCAATACGTAATACAATACGTAATCAAATATGTTATCAATCATTCGATATAACCACCAATAATTTTCATCATATTACCCACATAGCAAGACAACTAAGGAAGATAATCTATCATGAGTAACCAGGGTTGTGTTAACAAGGACAACGGGAACGTCTAGTGGAGTTTTGTGAAGTAACCTTGTTATTGGTAGTACCCTTTTTCCCCACAAGAACATTCACAAGGTGTCATGGAATTCTCCTGGTGGTCCCGCCAAAAACCTGATTAACCACATCATTATTAACAGAAGATGGAGAAGTACCCTATAGGATGTAGAGACAATGAGGGGAACGGATATTTAAAGTGATCATACACTTGTGGAAGCCTAGCTCAGATTGAAGTTGCGAAAAGCAAAAGGAGGAGAACAAATATGCCCACGCCTAGATGTGCAAAAGCTTAAGGACCCAAAGACAATGAAAAGTTTCCAAACTGAACTGTAAAACTTTAGCTAGAGCAAGAGATGTACGAGTTCAATCAACTGATCTTGGAAGCCCGTGAAAAGGTTTTAGGCACAAAGAGCAGTGGATCTCAGAGGCTACATGGCGAAATATTGATGAGAGTAAGTCTATGAAACATAAATCACTGCAAGCCAAGTCAGTGCGTCTGAAGCAACAACTGAAAGAATCCTGCTCATCTCTGGATAAAGAAGTTAAGAAGAAGAAAAATGGACAAACGGAATTACATTGATGGGCTTGCTGATCAAGCTGAGGAAGCAGCCACCAGACAGAACATGGGGACCTTGTACAAGATCACAAAGACACTGACAGGTGGCTTTACTACAGGAGATTAACCTGTCAAGGATCAGAGGGGTGAAATCCTAGTAGGAAAAAATAAATTGGACGATGTAAAAAACACTTTAAGAAGGTTTTAAACAGAGAGAACACAACAACTGAGGTGAACAAAGAACCAACAGAGGCATCACTTGAGATAGATGTAGATCCACTAACACTACAAGAGATCAAAGTAACAAAAGGATGGACAAGCTAGAAAGTAGAAGAGCAATTTATTTCAACAGTACTGCAAAACATTTAAATCTCTGAGACAACACCAGAAGAGTGGAAAGTGGGACTGATAGTAAGACTGCCAAACAATGGAGAGCTCACGGACTACAATAATTGGGGAGGAATAATACTACTTCCATATACCCAGCAAAATACTTAGCAGAGTCACCCTCAATAGAATAACATAGGCTATTGATCAGTCACTGCGGAAGAACCAAGCAGGCTTCATGAACAGCATACCGTGTGCTGACCAGATCTTCACACGTAGGCAGATCATAGAACAAAGTCACGAATGGAACACCACTGTGTATACCAACTTCATTGACTTCCAAAAGGCATTCGACAGTGTGTATAGATCTGTTATAATATTAGCCCATTACGGAATTCAGAATAATATTATTGCCGTCGAAAAGTTACTGTATACCGGATTCAATGCAAAAGTTATTTATGGCAACATGATGACAGATGAGTTTAGTATTACTGAGACGGGAGCAAAGCAAGGATGTATGTTGTCCCATATTCTGTTCTCGATGTGCGTTGACTTGCTGATAAAAGAAACTGTTGGCAACATTAATAGAGGACTGCAATGGACATTTACAGAGTCACTGGTGGATCGCGACTTTGCTGATGACATCGACTTGCCGGCGAAGCGCTATTTAGACACACAGATCAAAACAGATATACTTGACTCGTTAGGAAGAAAAATTAGGGTAATCATCAATGTCGAGAAGACCAAGGTCGTGAAGGTTGATGCAAGGAAAGAGCATCCAGTTACCACCAGCAACACCGATGTCGAGGAAGTAAAAAGAGTTTGTGTATCTGGAAAGCAAGATAACCAAAGCTGCAGTATAAACTCATTTGGCAAAGCTGAAGTATAATCACAAGGCAAAGCTGAAGTATAACCTAACATGGCAAAGCTGAAGTATAACCTAACATGGCAAAGCTGAAGTATAACCTAACATGACATTGCTGAAGTATAACCTCACATGGCAAAGCTGAAAAGTGTAATCTAACATGGCAAAACTGAAGTATAACCTAACATGAAAATGCTGAAGTATAACCTCTCATGACAATGCTGAAGTGTAATCACATGGCAAAGCTGAAGTATAACTTAACATGGCAAAGCTGAAGTATAACCTAACATGGCAAAGCTAAAGTATAACCTAACATGGCAAAGCTAAAGTATAACCTTACATGGCAAAGCTGAAGTATAACCTAACATGGCAAAGCTGAAGTATAACCTAACATGGCAAAGCTAAAGTATAACCTCACATGGCAAAGCTGAAGTATAACCTCACATGGCAAAGCTGAAGTATAACCTCACATGGCAAAGCTGAAGTATAACCCCACATGGCAAAGCTGAAGTATAACCTCACATGGCAAAGCTGAAGTATAACCTCACATGGCAAAGCTGAAGTATAACCTCATATGGCAAAGCTGAAGTATAACCTCACATGGCAAAGCTGAAGTATAACCTCACATGGCAAAGCTGAAGTATAACCTAACATGACAAAGCTGAAGTATAACCTAACATGGCAAAGCTAAAGTGGATGTGAATTGCAGAACGTTAAAAGCCAGATGAGTGTTTGCAGCATTAAGGAACATCTGGAAAATACAAAATCACCTACTCCACAAAGCTGAAAATCTGTAAGAGCAACATTCTTTGAGTACTTCTGTACGGATGCGAATACTTCATCAGCCATGAACTTGATGTATTCCAGAGGTGTCCCACAATAATTCTCAGAATGTTTGGACGAATACCATTTACAATGAGAATCTACATTAGAGATCAGCAACGGTACCACTGCCCATCGAGGTACAGCGCAGAAGGTGGCGGTAGATCGGACATGTAATCCGCATGGACTCCGCCATTCTAAATAAAGGTTGGTATGCAATGGATCTCTGTAAGGAAGAGATAGAGATGACGACTGAAAGAGACATGAAGACAATGAAACATAATAATTGGAGTTGGTGTCAGATAAAGGTTTGGACACAGAGCAGATCAAATTGGAAATCTTTGGTGTCGGCCTTATGCACAAACCAGTGTGTAGGGGATTAAGTAAGTAATATATAAACATATACAGTTGCAGCATAAATTTGGGGTGTTGTAATCTTAAACTCTTGAAAAGTTAGTTGAGCTTGAGCACTGAGTAACTTGGTGACTTCATTAGTTTAAGACAACATAAGTAACACCTGGAAAATATTAATGTGGGAATATTTTAGAATTTTTAACTATGAACACAGACATAATTGCACAAACAAGCACAATATTACACACATTCACACATTTTAAAAGTTGTAAATTATCTAGATCTATTTCAGTTGTTCAGTCATCGATTTATTTCAAATTTCCTTTTGCTTTAACCTTTTGGGTGTCCGCCTAGTATTCCGAATCTCCGATAGTCTGAGGGCCCAATAGTCCGATAGTCCGAGGACCCGATAGTCTGAAGGTCCGATAGACAGAAAGTTCTGCATACCAATATACCAGGTTCCATACGCCGAAGTCCGACGCCTAAAAAATTCGAAGGTCTAATGGATCTAAGTTTTAAAGGTTCATTGGTTAAAAGGCCAAATGATACGAAGGTTCGATATCCCGGTAGATAACAAAAAATATCGTTAATACAGGATGATTCAGAGGGGGACGTTCTCATCCTCCCTAAAAGAGGGGAAATGAAAGGAAGGAGAAAGGGGAATACATAGGGGAAAATAAAGCGACTTAACTTTAATTGTCTATTATTTGAGTTCCTGTTAATTTGGCGTTCATCGGGAAAGGGGTTTCCAAGCATTGTTAGAGGCAAATTCATACCCATTTTAGGAAAAATTGTGCAAAAATAGTAATTTTTGGACGATCTAAGGGGGTCCATACCCCCCCCTTTTGGATCCGTCATGAATGTGTATTCATGCTCCCCTCTTTTGGCGGTGATATTTTCTTTTCTTGAACCTATGGTCGCTTTGTCATCAAAGCGAAAGATGAAATGCAGTTTCGAAATATCGAACTGTCCTTTCTGATATATTTCATTTTATCAAATAAAATATACAACATGACTACTTGAAAATTGCAATGTTATATATTTTATTTGATAAAATGAATTATATCAGAAAGGACAGAACCTTCGAACAATCGGACCATCGGGCCTTCGGTCTGTCGGGCTCTTGGTCTATCAGATCTTCGGAATACTGGGTGGTCACCACTTTCCCTCAGTCAGAGAGAGAGAGAGAGATAGAGATTGGTTCTAGACAGTCTTGGGTTATCGCCTGGCTAAACAGTACTCCGTAAAAACGACGGGATCTGGTTCGCATTAAACTCTTCTGAAACGAATAATCGATATTGCACTTTGTCATTGTATATGTAAGAATACTGGTGTAGATCAAAAAGATATGGAGACACATTAATATCACTGGTATTTTACCTCATAAATATGTATATTAGAAGCCATACATTTTAATGTCATATTCTGTTAAAATACATCTGTCTTAGATATACCCATAAATAAATATGCTCTATAAATACTAGTATAACTTTTTCTTGTATAGCCTACATTTCTGTAAACTATCCAGAAACGGGTATATGCATCGATAGTAGATCATGGGTCCACATCGGTCAAAATCATGTCGGCTTTGTCTAATCACAGGAAGTTTTGAATATAGAAGTACACGAACTGAAATGTCTAAAATCTTGTTTGTTCCATCATGTTTTCACTTTTTGATTTACAAGGAAAATTCGGTAGACATACGTTGAATGCTAAGGGGTTCCGGAATATGACCCTCCCGTAACTATAGGAGGTTTGTAAGAGTCCAAACAGGGGTAAGAGATTTGCTCCCAGACTTTTTTTTTCAATTAAACAAGCCCAGAGAGACCATTTTCTAGCTTCTAGACAATAACTTTTGATTAAGATTTCTATATTTTATCAGGTTAACATTACCATGCAAATTTGTATTTTATTTACAAAAATTCAAGGCCTGTTAAAGATTTCGTCAAAAAGTCGCCACAAACAAAACCATGTTCCCTTTTCGAAACTATGATGGGACGTGAAGACATTTCCCGTGTCTAATTTGACTACAAACAAGAGTTGTGTTGTCAAGACGAAGGATCAATGTGCTTATTACTTTAAAACAATAATACACAGAGTAGGGTAATACAAAATGGTAGCCCACCCTTTTTCTCATTTCTTGTTAAGACTTTATATACATACATTAAATTAAGTAAACAAACTCCTCTAATCTCAAAATAAAATACTGAATTTAAGTTATGGGTTTTTGTCAACATCTGTGAAAACATAAAACAGTAATTCCATATATTTGTAATAAGCACGCCATTATCCGTATCAATAAATAGTTCAAACATTGTTTTAACAAATCTAAATAACTTCTTGTTTTCAGCCATTTAAAATGCATCGTGTATTGTTCCTTTGTTCGTTGACAGTGTGGTTGCAGTTGTTCATTGTGTACAACAAAACCACGTATTTGTTTTTTTAAATCTAATCCCAAAGCAATGATCATCCCTTATACAGTGAAGGACTTTAAAGATTGGAGTTAAATATTTAAAAATGATAAATACCATATGTAAAACTAGGTCTAACATTCCTTTCCACACACACACACACACACACACACACACACACACACACACACACATATATATATATATATATATATATATATATATATATATATATATATATATATATGAGACTTCAGATTGTCGGAATCATCTTGCAAATTTAGAAAACAATAATAAAGACACTGTTATAAATACAAGTACTAAAAGTTACGTTTAATGGTTTAATATTCGCTATTGAATAAATAAAAAAGGAATAAAGAACAAAGCAACAAGTCATACCCCAAGAACATCATATGAAATACATGTAATCGTTTTCCATATCAGCTCGTATCTCTCTCCCCTTTCTTGACATTTTCCAAAAATGAATAAAATATGTATTGTTGATGAATCGAAGGACTATTTTGTAGGTCTAAATACGGAATGTAGAAATGCTTCATTGGCCTGTTTCTGTTTATTCATCCCTGGAAAACATGGTTCCAAGAATATTTCATACACTATCTACATGTAGCAGTATCGATGGTTTCTGTGATGATTTTCTAGATCAGGAAAATGCCCTATTGACATCTAACATTTAAACGACAAATATACTAGTACATAAACCCGACAAAAATACACCGGTATTTCTTTGTATGTAGAATTGCTATATAAATACAAAGTTCCTTTGATCAGTATTACACTATCTGCACATCCTAGTATACGGAGGACTTAATCACAATATCTGTTTAGTTAAAAATACAACGAAAAACTTCTTAGTGCACCGCTATGAATGTTGCGGAGGTTCGTAATATTTATGACTAATTTTGTGGACTATGGAATTATGTGAAGATTTTGAGTCCGTTTTCGATTCTTCCATCATCATTTTTCTCCGTAAAATTTCTTCCGCGGCTTTCTGTTTTCGCTTCAAATCATGAAGGTACATCATCATGCTGAAAGAATCGCCATATCTCATAGATTTGGCCACATTGTACTGTACGATGTTTGGGACATCCTTATAATTGACATCAAAAACATTTTGATAAATAAAACCCCGAGTCACAAACTCCGGCTTATCCTCAATATATGGATGTATTTCTTCATCTTCCTCCTCCTCTGAGATGACACTGTTCCCATCATACATTTGAAGAGGTTCAGGACTTTCGACTCGAGCCATATCGACGATTAACACTTCTTCAAATTGTGATTGTAAATAATTCAATTCCCTTTTATTGTAACTGTACAAGTCAACGTGGCGGATACAACTTCAAGTACACGAAAAACCCTGATCAATAGAACAGTGTGTTATAATTTAGAAATATAATATTTCCGATGAATAATTACCTCTTTCATACATCGTGTGGTATTTAGAATTCCTTTCCTCATATGCAAGTTCATTTTAGAGACGAATCCATTGTACGAAACGGAAAAATAGCTTGGTCAGTAGTTTATGATTTTTCCTCCTTAAAACTCTAACTTCATCAACAACATACACTATTACTCCCATCCGATTTATGATCACAAAAGCGTATTTAACAAGTCTTCCCAATTACACTATCGACACAGTCAATCAAGCGACTGGAAGTATATTAACACACTTATTTATGAATTCCAACACGAAGATTTGCCATCTTAAAACTCCTGAAGTGTCACTTTCTTTATTTATAGCATCTTTATATTGGTGAAATTAAAACGACAAACTTATCAGTAAGTTCCGTGTGTTTGTTCAACCCAACCTACTAATGCGTTTACCCTTCAATGCTATCAGAATGGGATTTGTCAATCAATAGGCCCGCTATATGCACAAATTTATATTGGCAAGGTATTTAAAGGCGAACAAACGGAATCGTGGAAACTGTAGAGATTTAGCGAACGTAAAGATAGATAAATGTAAATAAAAGAAAGTTTAATTTGATAGCAGTACACCTCCCCAAACATTTCAGACGCAAAACAGGTGATGATTAATGACTAATCAAGCGGAAAACTACAAAGGTAGCGAAACGTACATTGACGACGCACCAGTGACACGTACAAGTGATCAGTTTCTCTTATTACAATATTGCTTTACCGACACAAAAGGATTATATCTCATTTGAATTTTGCTAAAATCGAAAAACAAAATTTAATATTCTCCAACATATATATAATCAATAATATTAATATTTTATCTTTAAATATCAAATAACGTTCTTAGATTTAAATATGATATAAAACTATTCTCATTAATATCATGTACATCAATACATGTATATTTCTTCGGTTATGCAAGATTCATAAAGACGGGAACATCTTTCTAAACAGACTAAATGTTTAGGTTATTGTTAACCACACATCAATGTCTCTCCACGTCCATGCATAATACGTCAGCAGGATATCAGAAATTTCGACTTTGTTTAACATTTGAATGGTGTTTTACGGTAGGGGTTGCCGCTGTGTTTAATGGTGGAGAAGAAAACCCGGACCCAAAGTTACCAGATTTACTCAATACCCGAACTCAACTCATTTTACAGGATAACACGATAAAGACAGTATTTACTCTGCAACTTAATATTTTTGTATAATTATGGCATTGAATTGAAATAGTTTGAAAAGTACTGCTCATTTGAAGAAATTTTCAAAAACAAATCTATTTTCTCTCTGTTAGTAGACAAATGTTTTTTCTCCGTCTCTCTCTCTCTTTCTTTCTTTTTTCTCTTCATCTCTCTGTATGTTTTTTCTCCGTCTCTCTCTCTCATTCTTTCTTTTTTCTCTTCATCTCTGTATTCTCTCTCTCTTTACGGTCTCTCTATCATTCTTTCCTTGTCTCTTTTTTCTTAATTTGTTTATCTATCTCTTAATTACTCGTTCTGTCCATCTCTCTTCGTCTTTTCTTTCTTTTTTCTCCATTGATCTTTCTCTTTTCTATCCCTCTCTTTTTCTAGTCATTCTATTTTCTCAGTAACTCTCTCTCTCAGTTACCAAAAAAGTAGAGGAATCTCCCTCTCTCTCATACAGGTATCCCGTAAATATCTTTAACATTCCTGTAAACACAACACCGACATATCACAATATATGTGTGTCTGGAAATTAGAAAATTGCCTCTTAGGGATTAATTAACAAAATGAAAACAAACTTAAAATGAATTATAAGAAAAATTTTAATATGTACCAAGTTATTGCCCCATTTGGAGCCCCATTAAATCCTAACCTCTTTTATAAGAAAACTTTACGCCGATTTAAATGCAAATAATTCTAACCAAATTGTGTTAAAATTATTCCATTTGTTCTTGAGAAGAAGTGCATTTGTGTTAGTAGACAAATATGTCTCTTTTTTCTCTCCAAAAGAAAATCCAATTATAAATGTACGACGGACGACACCTGACTAAGACGATCACAAGAAGTTCAAATTAGCATTTGACTCAAGTGACGTAAATATTCACGGCAGTGGCGGATTCAAGTGTGTAGAGGGCATAACCCCCTCTTTTTCGATGCCAAAGTCTAGATGTATGTACAGTAAAACCATTTCAAAAGCCAAGAAGTTGACAAAAATGTCTAAAACCTATATTTTTTTAAAATAAAAAGTTGGAAAATTAAGAAAAATTACCACAATTATTCACTATTCCTTTCCTCTAACTTGAAATCCTGCTCATGGATCAACCCTAGCTTGGTCTTATGCAGACATTAAAAAGGGGTAACGTCGACAGATATTGTCACAGCGCAGTGTGAGGATTCACATATTGTCACTGACGACAATAGGTTCAGAGGCGATGATATATGCCTCACTGACAACATCGTACTGCGGGTTGACCAATCGGGTTTGATTTCGACCAAAATGAAATGACATCACAACTGCTCTCTATGAGAAGTGACAGGCTTAGCAGTTGTTATTGGATAAGAGTTGAAAACAAACTTCAATGGTATTTTCAGATTACTCGAAGGCTACAAAGTGCACAAGACTAATGCTACAAGCGGTATCAAAACAAGAGGTTTTGCAGCCTGGAGTCAGAACTCAACTTATCAAAATCTTGAAATCAATTTATGAAAAATGTAGGATAACCTTGCGTGTTATATGTATTAATATTCTTACACATCTGATATATATTTCCTCACTCATGACACATTTCCAATGTAACAATCTCCCTAATCACTTCCATGTGGACTGTGACTATTTGTTAGTTTCAATAGGCCCAGCTACACGGCACCACAACTCTCCCCTAAACAAATCCAAAACTCACAAACATAATTGAAGAACAAAACTATAAGTTTAGGACATTTTTAATTTGTCTTAAATACTCATATTATGTACAACTTTCAAAATACTTCAAAAAATTACCAACAATATCAACATAACCACATACATATAGAACAAATCAATGATAGTAACAATGTCAATTATAATGGACATTAAATCTGTGTATCATTTAAAAATTGTAAAAATGATAATTATTTAAATGTATGTAATTATTCTTTCTCTTATTATTATGAAAAAATGTCTAGGTAAAGGTGATCATAACCATGGTGAACATATAACACACAAAAATACATCAATCAGCATTTTAAATGCTTCATCAATTGCTTCACAACAGCCCTGTAAAAGGGGTATGAATGGATATAAAATGATTGGCAGGTGTACAATAGATGAATGTTACTAGGATGATTGACAGGTAGGTAATATATAGCTTCCTCTAAGTGTTGCCATTGACACAATCAAGTTATAAAACTAGTTATCCCTATAATACAACAGAATCTAATATACATCAGTCTAACATTAAGCTTTAAAAGCACTATTTCTCAGGATTTCTTAGTATTCTCTTTTTTTTCATCAAATATTTCTATCAACTGAAAAAATATCAATTTGTTGCATTGTTTAAAATATTGTATCCCCAATTCAGATGTACAGAAGGAAGGCATAAGGGTGGAGGGGGAGGTCCTAATGTTAAAGAATTAGATGCTTCAAGTTCTTTATCAAAACCAGTGAAGAAAAATGGCAAATTGTAGTCTTTATAGAAATTTATTATGATCTTAAATGGATCCATCTATTTAAAACTCAGCAAGTAAATACTCCTAGTCCCCTTAAGTAAACCATACGTTTGTGGGAAATTATTTTTTGGACTCTACAACCTACAAAATGTGAAAGTACATCTTTAAATTGGACTTGTGTATACAGGTTTTAATTCTACGGGTTATAAGTTTTTCGATTTCCTGAAAATAACACCAGGTCGTGTGCAAAGGTTAGATTCTAATATATTACCTTATTTAAATTTGCTTACTGTCTGTAAAAGTCATATATCTATCAACATCGTGAGTAAAACCATTATTAACACAGCAAGTTATTTGCGCAAAGTAACATTAACTAAAATATGTATTGGTCATTCAACCTCAAGACAAACTCTTTTGTAGAGAAAATAAACTCAAATTTGAGTTACATTTCCTCAACAAGTATGCCACGCATTTGATGAAATAAAATTAAACCAACACACACTTTTGCAACAGTTTTCATATTTTCTACCAAAGCATTTAACATTAATTGATTGGACAAGTACAGATTTAAGCTGTTTCTAGTAATAACAGCCTCTTCTTACACTGGTTATAACAATTTGTACACACTGCGATTTGTATTTGTATTAAAATGTGTATGATTTTTATTTTATCTTACAGCTGTACCTTCCCATACTCCAAACAAGGCCCATTTGGGCCACATCGCTCACCTGAACTGAGTTAGTATCTTACAAATACAGTGGAACATTGCATAAAGACCTCAAGTTTAAGATGATAAATATTCAGTCTCTTCCACTTAATAAGTCCAAACCCTAACTTAAGACAGCACCTTAACTGCTAATCAGAAAAAAATATGTCAATAACTTATTTTCCTATTTCTACAAAAAACACAACCTTGATTCATACATTGTACATGTGAATCAATAAGATGCATTTAAATTTTTAATTCATGCAGTGGTTCAGGAGAATATTTTTGAAGAGGGGTAACCCCTTCGGCCAATTTTGTCCCATCCTGGAGCCACCCCTGGGCCAATCAGGCCAAAACAACACAAACTTGGAAAAGGACCTAGAGTACATGTCTGTAAATTTCCTGTAATGTGGTTTTGAAGTACAGGTTGACAGTGTGAAAAAACTTACCCACCCTGTTTTTGCAGTTTTAAATTTCCATTTAAATTCAAAAAATAATATTTCAGCAAAAAGCATTTTTCTACCTAATTACAGGTAAAACACATAAAATGAATGCATCATAATGAATAAAAGGGGAAAATATCAAAGAAATCATACAGAAATAAATGAAAATTACAAAGTCTAAAAGATGTCAATATACATATCAAAAATTTATTTTCCAATTTCTATGAAATTAATAAACTTGAATCATACATCCATGTAGATCACTCAGATGCAATCAGTTTTTCAATCCATGCAGCAGTTCTGGAGAAGATTTTCAAAGAGCGGTACCCAATGGGGCCTATTTTGCCCCACCCTGGATCCATCCACAGACTGAACTTGGTAGAGTACTGTGAGTACTTGCTTCCTATTATGTTTCATCAAAATCCCTTCAATCTAAAATGTGAAATGTTGACGGACAGATGATGGACAAAAAGCAATCAGAAAAGCTCACTTGAATCTTTGTATCAAAATTAACTCATACTAACTTGGACTGATACTGAGCTATAGGCCCACCATTGTACAAAACACAGCTTGTATGATGAACTGGTTAAAATAAGAATAATCTTATCACAAAGAGTAAAACACAATATTTTCCCATACTTTCACACAATGTCAAGTGGTTCTCATACTTTCATAGACAAATGCTTCCCAAACTTTCACACAATGTCAAGTGGTTCTCATACTTTCATAGACAAATGCTTCCCAAACTTTCACACAATGTCAAGTGGTTCTCATACTTTCACACAGACAAATGCTTCCCATACTTTCACATAGTAAAGTTGTTCTCAAACATTCATATTTAGTCAAGTAATTAAACAGAGGCCTGATGTTATGTGTATTTTTTTGTTTACAGAAATTAGATCTGAATTTCTAATTACTACAATCACAAAAAAGTGTAAATAAAATAACCATCTGATGGTTTTTCTGTCATGGTTAAGATAGTTTTCAACTGATAAAAATAGCTCTAACTAAACTTAATACACTTATTTACCCTTATAAAATTACACCCAAAATATGAGTGAAGTTTCATACAATGGTTAAATCACATGAACCCTTTCAATAGACAACAATGTTAACATAGAAGCATTGATAAGAAAAAAAATGATAACCCTCTATCAGTCCTCCTATTATTCTAAGATATTTAATTTTCATGTAATCATTTTGATCTCTTATAGATGAGTGATTTTCTAATATATATATATATAGATATATATATATAAAACACTAAAACCAGTGACTACCACACTGTAATTTTAGAGAATTTACACAAAATGAACACATGTATACATATAGGAATTTTAAAACAAGTAACTATATTGATCTTAAAGAATGAAATGAGCACCAACCTTTGTGGATATACCTGTCAAGTGTTGCTGTATTATAAATTCTAGAAACTGTATCTAAAAATTACATGAAGTATCTGCCAGTACCATTCTACCAATAAAAAAATGTATCTACCTGTAGCTCTACCAATAAACAAAATAAATTGCCAGTGCAATTCTACCAATAAACAGACAAGACAAAAGATGACTGCAATACATTGCAGGTCACCATAAGTTAGCTAAACTATTTTATATTATGCAGTTTCTATTCAATTAGTATGATGCCATCAGAAAATGATGTAGGATTTTTATATATGAGGTATTTTGTAATAAAACAGAAAATTAAGCATACTGGAAAAAAAAATGTAAAAATACACATATAGTCCAATTATCTGAAGGATAAACTACAACTTTTTCATGAACAACAAACATAAATTTTCTCCATTATATCATACACATTTTGATCAATTCACTCATACAAAGACACAATTAAATCAGGCTGTGCCTTTGTTTTTTACAGGTGAAAGCTAAAGGTTTATCATGGGTGAAGAGGTAAATCATGTGTAATTAGGGATTGGTGATAAAACTATTGAAACAAGTGAAGGCTAAATCCGAGTTTATCAAGGGTGGAAGGCTAAATCATGGGTGATAAGGATGGGTGATAATCTGAGTTTATCAAGGGTGGAGGGCTAAATCATGGGTCGTAAGGATGGGTGATAATCTGAGTTTATCAAGAGTGGAGGGCTAAATCATGGGTCATTAGGATTGGTGATGAAACTATTACATACAAAACTACAATGACGAAAGTGATTAGGATGTAAATACTAGCAGTGGTAAAGAGCGATACACGTTGTTTCATGATAATTTACGTATGTATAATTTTTCATGAAGGACCATAGACTCCCTGCAACTGGAAAAGTTCCCCACAAAACCACTCACTTGAGATAAAGAGATGGTTCAATACTCTTGCCACTTAAGTAGATGCCATAGTAATAAAGAAGAAATCAGTTTGAATACCCAACCCTCAAAAATAATAATGATAAATAAATAAAATCCTAAAAATTTCTTGAGCAATTAATGTTCTGTAAACAATACATCAATCCGTCAGGTATTATTTTGTTTACAGAACACAAGATGAACACAACACATTATTTTTTAACTGTAACATAAGCATATTTAACCTCAACTTCGAGTTCAGTGAACGGAGAGTAACATCTAAATTTGTTATTCCTTTCAATAAATTGGGTCTAAGTATCAGTTTCTCAAATCACTAGCAAAATATCAGTTTCTCAAATCAATAGCAAAAATTACACTATCTTAGCACTGTATTTATTCTCCATACAATATTTCTTTGATTTAAGATATGCAACTATATACTCCATCTTTAGTAAGGCAGGGATAGAAATGTACTGATACCTAAATACAGTAATTAGACAAAAGGTTACATTCTAAACCGCAGATTCACTAACTCTACATGTAAACATATAACATTTTAACCAGTCTAAATTCCCCAACATCAGCTATTCTCTGATCAAGTTACCGCTTTTGTTTATTTTTCAAAATAAAACCAAAGGTAAACAACCGATATCTTTTGTCATGTTTGTTACAGAGATATCTTAACTAAATGCCACGGACAAAATGTGCCTTCCAAAAAACATTTGGAGTAAGTACAGTCAATTCCTCTTATAATGAAGTGGAAGAGATATGGATAGCTGGTATTGGTTATTCAAATTTATACAAAATAATGTAACTAACACACAGAGAAGAGATATATTCTCGCTATAACTGGTATTTCATTATATATGTTTTTGTTATTACGGAGTAGAGATATATTCTCGCTAGAACTGGAATTTCATTATATATGTTTTTGTTATTACGGAGAAGAGATATATTCTCGCTATTACTGGTATTTCATTATACATGTTTTTGTTATTAGTGGACTTAAGTGTATCTATATATGAAATAAAACACAAATAAATCGTTACTCTTGACACTATCTGGTCTTTTTGTTTTAAACAAAGCTTGACATTCTTTCTTTTTCTGAATAAGGATGTAAGTGCTTACGTTGTAAAAGATAACTGATATGTCAGGTAAGTCAAAGTGAAAAATGCACCTGTCGATATTTTACGAGTTGATAAAACAGAGATCAAGAATTTATTCAAACATTTGATTTGATGCTAGATGTACATTGTTCCATGACGACTGTTTCGGTCGCCAATGTCAAGTTCAAATTCCTCATGTAAGTGAACTTGTCCTAATGATGCTGTTGCCATGGCAATATCAGGCATTGTATCACTTAAGGCACTGTCACTACAAGGACTGACATCCGGCTGAAAAAAAAAGAAAACTGTCATAAAAAGTAATAAAATTTTAATTTAAAAAGTAATCAATATTAATACAAAAGAAGTTAATATAAAAACTAAAAGTTATATAGGTGGGCTTTGATGTTGGTTTTTACATTGGGCCTGTGTTTTATACTTAAACTTGTTTAAGGTTATAAACAACCTGAGGCACGTTTTAGCCACAAACCATAAACATGTTTAAGGGAGAAAAAAATCAACAGTTGAAAACAGTGTTTGCCTTTGAATATGCTAAAGAATGCACCTTAAACTTTTTTAACCATGCTTTTGATCGCAGTTGAGATTTTCTTTTAACCATTTAATCGCATGGTTTAAACCAAGCCGTTAAAAAACATAACCTTAAAATGTTTTAAACCAGGTTAAAGGTTAAGAATAACAAGCTAATTTGTAGAATTTATATCCCCTGCTTTCACCCCTTTCTTAAAGGGGTAATCATATAGTAGGTAAACTCTTTTGAGGTTAGGCTGAAACATGTAATTTTCATGCTGTTCACATAAGATGTATTGCTTGGAAATCAAACAAAAACTAAAGCCTTATACACAGGTTAGATGTGTTATTGAACATGTATTACTGAATTAAGTGAACTGGTTGAAATAAGCATAGACTGAATATTATATTCTTGTAATGATGCTAAGCAAATCCATGCTAAATCCTTAATCAAGGGGCCATAACTCCGAGATTGTTACCAAGTTTGAAGAAAATGGGATAATATTTATTGCTGAGATTGCACCGAAACACCAGATTGACATTTTTTGTTAATCAAGGGGCCATAACTCCACCAAATAACGTGCGCCAAAAGTAGCAATCCAACTTGGCCGCGCCCTTTAGGCATTTATCCTTGTTACCAAGTTTGAAGAAAATGGGATAATATTTGTTGTCGTTACTGCCCACTCCTTCAGGCATTTAACCTTGTTACCAAGTTTGAAGAAAAATTTCAGGCCTTATGGCAGAAGACTGGAGTCCAAATTAACCCCAATTTATTTATAATACACTGGTGTACATTTCACTGATGGAACATTCAAAGCCAAAATTGGTATATATTTCACTAACGTAATATTTAAAGCCAAAACTGGGGTACATTTCACTAACAGAATATTTAAAACCAAAATACTGGTGTACATTTCACTGACAAATTAACTGCAACCTATCTATAATACACTTCCCACACTGGTGTACATTTCACACAGATTAATTGTGGCCTATCTATTGCAAACTGCTATACAGTTTACTGACATATTATCCCGAGCCTATATATTGTAAGCTGGTGTACATTTCACTGACAGATTATTCACAGCCTATTTATAGTAAACTTGTGTAAATTTCACTGACATATTATTCACATTCTATCTATAGTACACTTGTATACATTTCACAGCCTTAGCTGTACAGAGGTTATGACCTGTGGGCTTTAGAGTCCAGTGCTACAGACTTTGATTCATAAATGCCAAATCAAAAGCTACAGAAATGTCTGCAAAATATAACGTATGACAGTATGGAATTTTGAGAGGTTATGTAACTCCTTATTTTTATAGTCCATGGTTTACAGAAAGTCACCATTACTTAGTCTCAAAGCTTCAATATAGTAATGCTATACTCTTTTGTAGCATTACTGGTTAGGGACCAGTAATCAACTAGGACCAGTAGCTGGCTATTGCATTATTTTGGCTACATGGAACACGATTTTATGAGATTTTTTTAGATCAATAATGAGATGGACATTTTTCTAAAGAAGGAAAAAAATTACATTGTCGTGGTACATAATAAAGACAAAATCACACCACCTCTTTTGTAGCACTAGTCTCAAAGCTACAATATAGTAATGTTATACCTCTTTTGTAGCACTAGTTTGTGAACGAGTTGGTGAAACACACTGTACAGGCTTCTTTGGACTTCCTAGTCGGTTTCTTCGACTTAATGGCGGACTCTGTTTTCTCTTTACAGGTGATATAAGGTATCTCTGAAGAGAAGGTGGTCTGGGTTTCAGTTGTGCTGGCTCTTGTTTGTAATAGAAATGACTATTTTGTAACACTTCTATGGTAGAGTCTGGTAAACCAAAC
This sequence comes from Atrina japonica, assembly GCA_030159075.1. Classification (NCBI taxonomy): domain Eukaryota; kingdom Metazoa; phylum Mollusca; class Bivalvia; order Pterioida; family Pinnidae; genus Atrina; species Atrina japonica. Next base: position 70,300 of record BROG01000481.1, on the reverse strand, counting down.
TCCCGTACAGTTCTAAGTTGGATTTCTTGATGAATTGCACATCTATCACAGTAAGACAAAGTGTAAGCTTTCTGTACTAATTTGCTGTTAAGTAACTCCTTCTCTCTGTGTAACATCCTGTGTAGTGTGTTGGTATCTGGTACTGTAAATATAAAGTCAGAAATGAAAACACAGACAGGAAAATGATACTTTTAGTGCCTTTTAATAGGAAAAGTTAAGGAATCAACATGGCAGCAAAACTTGAAATTAAGAACTTTCTGCACACAAGGTGAACACAGGTTGCCATTGAAGTACACGTACTACTGTAAATCCGAAAATTTTCGTGGGACTATATTTTTTGTGAAACACCAGTACTTAATTTATTTGTGAGATGATATTTTCACGATTACAAATGCCCATTTTGTAATATGATTATTAAAATACAATACACATTTTAATCTCCAGAATCAGTACAGGTGATTAGTTCGATGATAAAGGAATTGTCAATGCAGATCACTACTTCTAACATTAGTGCGACCTGATGATTCATTTACATCCACCATTCGAAAGAGGAAAACTTCTTTTTATGATTTTAACCAAACATTTGTGAAATACATGTAACGATTACACAAAATCTGAAAATTTGTGATATCCTACACTGCCTTACAAAATGTTTTATTTTTCAACATAGCACATTTTATGCTTTATATATATTGATGGTAACATTAACTAGGCTAGGCCAATGATAAATAAAGTTTCATTGTTCCTTTCAGTTTCAATTTCGCTTTCAGTATCAGGTTAGAAAATAAAGTTAGAATTTTATTTTCATGAGCGAGAGCTCGTGAAATTCTCGCAAATAAAACCAGATTTACAGGATAAAGAATTAATCAATTATAACCAAAATAAAAAGCATTCTGTGAGTAGTGATGAAAATTCAATGATTTAATCAATGGCTGACTGAGAAGACGAAAACTTATCACATGACTATAGATTATCCTTTCTCTGTAGACCAGATCCATGTTGAGTAAAGTAATGAGTACAAGTGATACTGCATAGCACAAACAGAGTTGAACAGTAACTGATTATTGATTAAAGATTAATCAGGAAAATAGATTAATCAATAAAATGTGACATTACAAAATGCCTTAACACATGACATTATGCAAATTTGGCTTGCATTAATTGACTGCGTACTTAATCATTTTGATATTATTCGCTGTCTATTTCTAAGAAATTTAGTAAAACATGCAGCACTTTTCATGTTAGAAAAATAAACAATTACACAATGTCATTAAAAGGATTTATCATCCCTTCAAAATATATATTCACCTCACTAGGAAGTGATTCCACAATGGTGTAAAAAGAGGGAAATAGCTCATTTGTAGAGGTATTATCAGGGAAAATAAAGATTTAACATTGCAGCAAAATTTTGAAAGAGTAGAAATTGAGGTTCTGGTCTTCCGCTTTGATGAATACAAGTTTTTTCTGGATGATAAGCCCTGATATTGTCCTATTAATAAGTCAATAACTGACGATATATCAGCTACACATGCTTAAAGAAAATAACAGAACAGTTGAAATGTGACATGACCTACCTGGAATTGTACCTGCAATGATATCAACTGTTGAAGAACTGATTTGATTGTAGTTAGTGTGGGGCTGTAAGTAACTTTTTTCTTCTATCATGTACAATGTATCAGGTATTGATGACATATGGATGGCTCTAACTCTCCCAGACTCCTGATCTTGACCCTCTAAAAGTTGCTCATCCAAAACACACTGAATAACACAGAAAAGTTCTGATAAAGGCAGGTAATGGGATAAGAATAAGAGAGAAACTGGAGGTGTTCAATATAAACAAGTGCCCTCCAAATTCCTCAATACATGCAAGTATTCCTGAGTAAACATGTACATTAAAGATTTTATATCAACTTTAAGTTTAGTACAGACTGATATATGTTTTAATATTTCTGAAGATAATTGATGAAAATAATAAATCACATCATTTGTCTTCAGTGTGCCAAACAAAAAAACTACCTTGTTAGATCCAAAAGTTGTGAAACAAACAAAAAAAATTATTAGACCAACAAGATGTGTTTGTGAAACACAAATGCCCTTGAAAAACAAAATTTTGCAATGTCCTACATATTGGCCCCACCCCAACACCAGGGGCATGTGATTTCAGTTAAGTGTGAGCAACCCTTAGGTGAACTTACAGTCAAAGTTTGGTTACTGTATCACAATCCAAACTTGAAATAGTGCACTTCATATTTAAACAGAATGGAATTACAGACAGACAGACAATCAGACACACTGACTATCCAAACACTGTATGCCCCGGCAGACCTTTCAGGAATGTTGTGGTATAAAAACAACATGCATCTAACTTTGGAACATAACTTCAGAAAAATCATTTCGAAGTCAGTCCAAAGGAGATAACCATTATTTGAAAAGGATGGCCATCATCAAGTTGAACTTTGAAAATGTTACTGTCTGAGGTAAAGAAATAAAAGAAATTAAGTTTGAAAAACTCACATTGTCAAAAATAGATAATCCGGAGATTATAAGTCATAGTATTTTCTTTTATCTTACAAAAGTTTAACCTTTGACCACTACAACCAAAAACCATTTTGTCCTTGGTCAGTTTGGCTATAGACATTACAGTACCAAGTGTTTGGTTACATAATTTGTTTTAATTAAAATAAGATTTTTCACTAAAACAATTTCTCAGTTATATGGTGGCAGTCAGTTTGCAATGGTGGAGAGAACTAAGTTACAGAAACAGTCACCACCTTCTGCAGGTGAACTTGCAGACTTTCTTACAAAATTAGCTTGGGTTCAAGTGGTGCTCAAACCCTAATTGACAACAGGCGATATATTTCCTGGTTTAAAGCACGATGCTCTAGTTACTCCCCTCAGGGGCCCCTTGGTTAGATGGTAAAGATAAGCTAAATAAACTGGTTATCAAAACATAAAATGATAAGTTGGAGAAAGGATATTTACATATCAAATCTAATCAATTATCAAAGTACTAATGTACTGAAATGGGTTATTTTGACAAAATAACCAGCAGATTCAAACTACTTCTTTTTAACATACACAAAATGAAAATAAATGAAACTAAAGTAGACCTAAAAACTTCAATTTCCAGCCTCTAAAAAAATTAAAATCAACATTCTAAATTGTATCTCCCACACCAACTATAGATATTATCTATTGCCTTGTTATGATATAACTTTTATTTCAAAATAAAAGACGAGCATTTATGGAAGCTACATGTATTTAAATTAAACCAAACACTGATACAGTAGAGCCTAAAGACTACTGCAGTATACTGAACAGTTTGATTAGATCTACATGTACTACTTATTTTCATGCCAATAGCTTGAAGTGGAAAGCTGTTTATTGTTAATGAAATCATTTTTCATCAACATAATTCGGGCCTAAGTTGTAATGTAGCAAAACGATTACCGTAACTAATAATTTTGCTTATAACATCAATGCTTTTTTTGGCAAAGAATAATGCCTGTGCTTTTTGTTGAGGACATCGTTTTTATTTGATATCCAACATTAACAGACCTATGACACAAACATTTTATGTTTACACACCCAAATCTAAACGTAATTATAATTTTGAAATGTGTGATAATTGCTGTGTAAACATGCGATATGCAATTTTTTCAAATCTAGCGAAAATGAGAATTGAAAATTGTAACATTCAATGTTTGAGTTAATTCCCTTTACGGTCATAAATACACAAAGTATACAAGCAACTAATTCGAACAAGCTAACATCAGCTGAAATTCAGCTGTCGCTGGTCGCGTAAGAAAGGTGGTCACTATGCAGGGGAATCTCACTAGTGAAGGTTATGTATATATATCCATTAGTTGACAAACACTGTAATTTGATAATTTTCAAAATGGATTTATTCAGGAACAGACTGTATACTATGTTTTTCACATGCCATTTGCTGAACAAGCAAGCTTCTTGATGCTATCCCTTTATTCTGCTTTTATTTTCTTTTTTCAATGGACAAGAAAACATACATGGGTATGTTAAACCGATCATTTGTCAAAAGGGAGATAACTAAGACAAATTATGTTTCATGATCTATGAAATTTCTTATCACTAATAGATGACTACTTGTTTTACAAATGTGTTTATCTTTACATAATTAATATGAATGCAACAATATACTAATGATATGTAGTTTTTTTTTTTTAAATGAAATATTTCTATTTTTTATCTCCAATGTAATGTTTGTGTTAAAAATTTCATTCTGGGACACACAAATTGTTCAGAACCAGCTTTGTCCATTCTTGATAATTTTAACTAATATTTCACATATATGGACGAAATATGTTGCATGATATCTTCCATTTTGACTTGAATAGTTACTCATTAATTTGTAAAGTATCACAATTTTACTGTTCATTTTTTTAAAAACATTTTAATGTGAAAATTTTGTTTGTTTGTTTATTGTTGTTTAACATCCCACTCAAGAATATTTCACTCATATGGAGACATCACCAAATGCCGGTAAAGGGCTTCAAATAATAGCCTATGCTCGGCGCTTATGGCCATTGAGCAGTTGGGGTTATTTAACGTGTTTTACTGTCTCATCTGAAAGACAGGAAACCAACCTGCTGCCAGCTGGACTCGAACTCACGACCAAGAGTCAAGCGTGCTACCAACAGAGACAGGCTGGCTTGAAAACCTGGAAACTACATGTAATCTAAACTGGTTACAATACCTGTGTCTCCTCCTCTAGGGTATGTGTAATAAAAAAACTGGCCAAATCATTAATACACCCCTTGATATCCACCCATCTGTCACTATTCTTGCTCATATTTTGGATTGCCCCTGTCTTTTGCATCAGGGAAATTTCAACACAACAAAACAATTTATTTTCAGCAAAATTGTGAAAGTGGATCTAAATTTATGGGGAAATGGGACTTATTTTACCTAAAACAGATGTAAATTCCACCTCAAGTCTATGCAACTGATGACATCATTTACTGACAACAGTTATAAATGACAAACTAATCTGTTTATGCAAAAAACAAAATCCAAAAGTCCCCTATTCATACCTTAGTTTCCTCAAAATAAGGTGTGAATAATCTTGGTCGGATAAACATTCCATTATTTTTTAATTTAATCCAGGCAGAAGATTGTGGCAATGACCCTTCATCTCCGATCATATGACTTGGTGGGGTGCTAACTAATCCTCTCTTTATTGCACTGTTCAAAGTCTCATTGTTGGCAGGTATCACATGATCAATTCTGACCAATGGCAAAAGCTCAGCTAAAATGTCTCTCAGTTCAACATCATTCAAGTCTCGCTTTTTAACTCCTTTTTTGCTGATACTGTGAGCTGTGTGAGTCAATAGGTTTGGTTCTGTAAACAAACACAATATAACATAAATAAAATTCCAGATATGATACATGTATTATCCAAAATATCTAAGAATCGAGTTTACAATGTAAACACAATCTACATCATAGAATTAGTGGATATTGGGGAAATAGCTAGGGGCTAGGTCAAGACTGAGAGGTCCTTATCAGCCACAGGAGTCCCTGCTTTGCAACTCTGTGACCCAAGGGTTACAAACTTCACCAAATTTGTTACATAAAAGATACTACATATCAGAATTGATCAAATTGTGTTGATAAGAAGTTCAAATTCAAATGTTTTAGCACTATGACAGATGACATGCTATTGTATTACTACAATCATGTGACTTGAAGAGGTACACTTTAACAGACTGTCAAGTTGCTAGGTCAAATATAGATTTTTACTTAAAATAAACCCAATCTTCTTAACTGTAGTCCTGTAATTTCCAGATAAAAACTCAAAATTCTGAGATAATTTTTTTTACACATGGCAGCAATACACTTCCATAGATAAGGAAATTGTCCAATCCAAGGGTTTTTCCTGATTCTTTTCAGATTCTTACCAGAAGGGTTTAGATTACCCTTTCCACTCAACACACCCATGTTTGATTATTTTTCTCCCATGAATGAAACACATGTTTATGCATGTGAATAAAACCTGACACAACTTTTATACACGGTATTATCATGACATAGAAGTCCTACATTTTAAAACGATATTGTGACATCATAGCGTGTGTAGCTTGTCTACACCCTAGGGTATGGACAGAGAAATTCTGGCGTGGCAAAATGGTAAATAGACCAGTCCAAGGAGGGAGAAAATTTTATCTCTGCAAGGTGCTCTGTCAATCAAATGTCATAAACTACCTTCTTGAGGAAAAATAAAAATTCTGATCAGAAACTCTAACCTAGAGTTTTTTATTATTTGATGGACAAATTCATAATTAGTATTACCTGGAAAAGGCAAATCTTATATGTGATATTTTGATTTATGTTAACATATAAATATTACATGTATCTGAATCAGAAAAAAAAATTCAGGTTTTATTTTCTTTTGATTTGAGTGGAATCTGTCTTGAAAGTCCACCCTTTTTGCCACTAAAATGTGATCTCATAAGACAGGTGGTCTCAAAAGACGTTTTATTTACAGAAATATATAACTGAACAGTTTTTAAAATGTCATCTCAAAAGACAGGTTGTCTGTCAAGACAGTGGTCTCTCAAGATAAGTTCTATTGTATTTATTTTACCAATTTAGTTGTTTAGTTACTTTTGTTTTTTGCTTTTCTTTAACAACACAGAATATCATATAAAAATCTCACTTCAAGAATAATGCAGTTTACCCATCATAGAACCTTCAGAACCAGATGGCCACACATTGTTCAAATTTATCCTGAAATACCTCACTGAATCATACACAAACACATGTGGTTTTATCTGGTACCAAAAGATTTAGGAAATAAAACCCCAACATATAACACCCTTGCTGAGTACCTCGTTCCTCTATTCTTCTGATCAAATTATGCTCTCCCCATTTCAAGACTGCCATCAAAATATCCAGCTCTCCAGCCTGAAAATTACATAAATATATGTAAATAACATTTTCAGATATTTACAAGTATAAGTACTCTTAAATATGTGTAGCTGTAGAATATCTTTCTAACACCACCAACCCCCCCTTGACACACACATTTATATAAATATTTACATTTATATAATATATATATTTTATACATAACCGACATTAGATGTTTACAATGATAGCTTTGTTTAATTACATGTGCACCATGCATGTTTATGAAGATCAATGATGACCTATAATACATGTACTGGTAGGTCTACATGTACCGGAGTATCAATTTGCTCTTACATGTAACTGGGTTACACTTATCAACTGTACATAAACAGCAGGAGTCCAAGAGCTACACTGAATCCTTTCTTAGGAATGCCAAAAATAACATCACTATATTCTCAACTATTTATAGAATGACCCTGCTAAATATAACATAAAACAATGAACCATTAAAGAAACCTGAAATTGAAGTTGCACATCAAAATGAGATGGGATAACACAAATATATAGAAACAGCCCATTTCCTCTCTCTGTGGTATTGAAATATGATCAGAATACTCCATTAGCGGAAACTGGTAACCAATTACTTTCAAGAGTAATAACTTCCCTGGCCATGACAGTATAATTGCACCAAAAATAGCTCAGATGTATTAATTTTTGTGTATTAGTTTCTTCACAAAGGAAAATCAATTGAAAGGAAATCTAAAACATACATGTACATTTAGATGGTTTTCAGGAACAGAGAAAGCTCACAAATATATCAGTTTCTCTTCCTTTATGCTCTTTTTGTCAAATATTTACATTTTATAAAGAGACTAATTGTTATCACCTCTAGGTGAGGAGCCAAAAATCTTAATCTTTGCTTAGGACTTCTGACTAAGAATTCTGAAATGAGAATCACACAAGAGCTTTGTTTTTCATCTGAAAGAAAGACAACTTGTATTTCTTATGTTCACATCTTCAAAATAAACAGACAGAAATTACAGCAGAAGAGTTTAAATGAGAGATATATTCTGACTTGGCGGGGGCGGGGTGGAGTTACCTTTTATCATACAGAGGCTTCTACTGTCTGATTCACATATAATGGCATAGTAGTAACCTTTTGATTATCATACGGATTATTCTACTGACTTTTCCGTTATGACAAGCTGCATGGGAAAAACGTTTTATTCCTCGCTGAATATTTTCTTATGTATGGTGACAAGTAGAAATGATTAATCTACTCTGTGTAATTTTAATGTTATGCTTTATTACCTAAAATTTAAACTCATCAAGTTCAAGAAAGTGTTCACAAGACTCCACCCCGACAGGTTATATTGATTTTACTACATGTATACTCAGTCTTTGGTTATGTTATGCTACACTGTACATTTACATGTACATAGGAAATGTGGGTTATTCCTCACTGAATGACAGGGAGGAACAAGTACTCTCGCCATTGTAACTTAGTGGCATTATGCTGCATTACATGTACATATAAACCTTTATTAAAATGGTTCACAAGACTCCACCCTGTTATATGACTTGAACTATAAGTTGTGGTGTCATATTATTATCATATACCTGTAAAAAGTCAGACTTGAGTGCTTCAATCATGTACTCTCTACTAAGATCAAATAAAACCGGTGAATGTGTAATTTGTAGAAACTCTTCTCTTAGATAGTGTAAAGCTTGCCGATGCACCCATCTGGAACCATGTGGCTCCAAGCTCCAGTTTAATATGGCTATTATATTCTCCACTGATATACCGTCTGCAATAATGTCTTCACAACCTGTAACACAGAAAGAAGAAGTTTACATTTATCATGCACACAAACAAACAAACAACAACAACAAAACAAAAAGAATAAAAAATAATCACTGATCCTGTCTAATGGAAAATTCAAAGGTCAGAGTAAAGACCCCCCCCCCAGCCTTGTTAATAAAGATATCAGATCTCACAGGACATATTTGTCCCATGTAATACACATTTACGATACAAGTAACATGTAATTTATAATTAAGTAATGCTGGGTTGAACATATACTCTTAATTTGATGACAACTATATAGACAAGTACATTTACATTGGCCGACTTTTTGCCCTGCAGGAAAAACAAAAATCTGGATGATTATGTATATTGAACCCTGTACTGATGAAGGTTTTTGGTATGGACAGACTAACAGAGAAACTAACAGGTCAAAAAAGCTACATGTATATCATTACATGTTCCTGTATATTCTTTTATGATCACATAAATATGTCACCAGGGATGTATATCAAAGAAAGAGAAAGTATATATATCACACATACAATGCTATAAGTATACATGTACTTGGTGTCAAAGTTGACTTCATCCAATATACATGTACATGTACTGCTACATGCATACATGTACAGCAGAATCTCATTATCTCGAAACTCATGAGATATCTGGAATTTGAGATAACCAAAAATTTTAATGGTATACAATGTGCATGTATTGTACTATCCATAAATATCGGGACAGACCTTTCAATTTTGACATATCCGGAATTTCAACTCATCTAATTTTGACATACATGTAATGAAATTCCACTGTATATGTATGCAGGGATTTCCCACAATCTTTAGGGAATGGGGCCTGGTTGTTTTGAATTGGGAATTTTAACAACAGCATCATATCAGGAATGGGGACTTATTTGCAAATTTACTCAGATAAGTATTTTTATTTGATTGAGATACATGAAGATGGAAATGATTTCCTCCTTCTCTTTGTCCTTTCACCTGTATTATCTTCTAAAATTTTGATTTATAGGAACACTATCTACTCTTTTACATGTATCACAGTATTACATGTATAATTGTACATGTGTATGTCACATATGTACATATCAATTTACATGTAACTAACTACATGTACAGATTCAATATTATAAACTAAAAGTCTTTAATACAAGTATAAACAAAGCTAAAGCTACATTTGTGACCTCCAACATACATGTAATTACACAAATACCTCTATCAAAGTAAAAACTCCACATCAAAAACAACATTACTTCTCTTACCACCTGGTCTTAGGAAAACTCTTTCATGTTTTCAAATTCTTGGGGAGCCATAACTTAACTGCAGAGAAGTTAATCATAATATATGAATTTTCTTTGAACATGTACCTTGAAGACTCCAAAACAGACACTCTATCTGTGTATATAATTTAGAATCACATCCCAAAGTATATAATCCACCAAAAAACTGTCAGGATAAAACAATGTATGGTAGTTGGACAAAAGTTAGTTTCCAACAAATGAATTCAACTATATATATCCTTAGTAATTCTGTATTTGTTTGATTTTGTCCACTGAATTTGGTAGACATCCAAAATAAATGAAAAATGGCACATTAAACCCTGGAACCTGGGTCTAATTTTGATATTTTTGTTTGTCGACATCCATAAATTACTTAAGTATCGATGGTTTATTTTTGTTTATATGAATTACGTCACAAGTCCATTCATTATCTTTGTTGTAAAACAACAAAATGGCATTACTCTTATGAAGAATAAGGTATTTCTCCTGAAACAATAAATACATTGCAAAGGAATTTCTATCAAATGAATACCAAAACCTCAAATTTTTGTCAATCAATTTTTGTTCTATCTAGTGCTACACTACAGTAGGAGATCACTTTTGTTTGTTTAGTGGCATGGTACATCGTAGTAAATTAACTCGCAGGACAGATGTCCCAAAGATTTTAAGGAAGTGATTGGTTTTTAGAAGGATAGTTTTTTTTTTTTGCATTTGCACTGTATAACATTACACTTGTCTTGTACAAAACGGATTGGAAATGATTATAAAGTAAACTGATATATAATTTCCATTTCACAAATTTAAATCAATTTAAGTTTTAACTGCTCTTTCTTTTACATATGTATTATAAATCCTTGACAAGATAGAATTTTTGTTGTGTATATAAATGAATTATAATCTGAACAAAATAGGAATCTTTGAGATGCAATGTACAGTGTAGTCTAGAAAAAACAGTAAACCATTATTAATGTTCAATGTCAACACCGCATTTCTGTTAGAATTTACAAAACTGTAGCTATACTTGGCCTATGGGGCATTTGATTTGTGATTAAAACACATGTTCATATACAATTAATTATAAAAATGTTCTGTGTTTGACTGAAATTTACTGATAAATTACCCACAGCCATAGACTGAATGAACATTTTACGCCGAGTCCCTTTTGGCAATCTAAATATTTAATTTTGAGAAGAAACACAGAATTGTGGCATGTTTACTTTTTCAACAGAATATGCATAAATATTGCCCAAAAATCAACAAGATGAGAGGTTTCTCTTGCCAATTCTAGAGACCTTATCTGTGTTTATTCAAGAAACTAACTGTGTTATTACATACATATTACATATAGTATAATTAATTCTCTCAACATCCAAGCTTGCACCAAAAGAAGATGATATGCATCAGCCAGAGAATCAGAGCCTGTGTTTGGGTTCTGATAAAAGTACATAACTTAAGATGAAATAAATTTATTGCTTTCATGTCAAATCTCTTCTCCTAAAATCATCAAAAACTTCTGTTACAAATTACTGCCGGCACCCTTAATCAATTTCCAGAAGAGACCAGACTCCGCCTTATAATGTGCTTCTGACAAGCGATAATTTGATTTCTTATCCATTAATCATTTCTTATCCGTTAATCACGATAAAATATGATCTCTGCAACTGCTGCTGAAAGTGATTTTGTTTATAATGTATTTATATACGCACAAATGTACATGTACAAAAAATATACATGAACAAAATTAATGATCATGTATATGTACATATAATGTATACCGTACACATTGTACGATGTACATGTACTGTACAAACATGTAAATGTATATCTACTTATCTATCTATCTATATCTATATATATATTTATATATATATACACACATACACATGTGTGTGTGTATATATATATACATATATATATAATGCATATTTTTAAAGTATTTTGTACATATACACAGAATTTGTATATGTTCATGTATTCAGGGATTGCATTTAGCATTTCTGTCTCACTACCAACACTAGTCAGTTGGACTACATGCAGTTGGAAACAAATTTTACAAGTCCTATGGCAAATTCACTCGTGCCAACGTGTTATGACAAATTACCAATTAGGCATATATTTACTGAATCAGTACCAGTATTACTTAAGTTATCAATTTTTGTGTTTTTATATTCTCAAGAGTCAAGGCAACTATGATTTTCTTTGTGTGAGTTGAGAAAAAATTGTTTAAAGGGCTGATTAGGTAATTCTGGTGTACATAGTATGTACATAATTTACATGTATCATACACTTTCATTAATCATTGCTCATGTTCATATTGCAATGATCATACAGATTTTCTACTAGTCAAGTAGACTAGCTGAAGCACAACCTTGACTATATAGTCCGCTACAAAATTTACTAGACTCAGACAGGCAGACTACTGTTAATTTTGAACCCTGGTATGTACAATGTACATGTGCATATATACTTGTACACGTATGTAAGTACCTTAATTTGTATACAGAAGTATGCACACCTTTAACATGAGCAGAATTCCTACTAAAACACATGTAGTCATGTACATGTTTACCTTTGAACTAGTAGGCCTATACAAAATCATTAAAGCAACTACTGTAAAGTTCAGACCAGGATAAAGATAGGAAAATTTTGTTGGTGAATGAGACTAAACAAAAAAATGTTCCAATTTCCCGACAACGTATATTTGATCTATATAAGAAGCCACTTTGTCTACTTCCCACAAAGACCCTACATGTACATCATTTACAAATTGTAATTACATGTACATGTATATGTATACTATAGGCAAAGGTAGTTTCCACAGGACTGAAAATTCAGCCCCATACCCAATGCAAAATACATTTTTTCCTCCCAATTTGAAGCAAACTATTGTAGCTGCATTATACAACCAAATATCCTTTTTATTACACACGTACAATTATTTAGGGCTGCACTGCAACCTGTCCTGTCATCAAAAATGCCCCCTTCCCATTTTATACTTTTTCAAAATTATTTTATCTTGGTTTTTTCTTCTACATTTTTTAGTGACAATCACTGCACAATTTGCCCCAAATTACCAGTGACATGGACTGCATGATATGCCTGTCCATGCTTCAATTTTTAGCTTGAAATTTTTGCCTCCATTCTACATTTGCCCTCTCATATAAGGGCAAAATTTAAACAGGAGCGAGGAGTATCTCATGATGATACAGAGCCTTTATCAGTCACTACAAATATGCCATACATGTACATAGATTACAAAACAACAAGAAATAAACCCAAATACTGTTGAATACAAGAGGCCTGAACGGTCAACTGAAAAAAAAAATTTGCTGTCAAGTTTTGTTAATATTAGTCCACTGGTCAAAAATGTCTAAAATTTGACAAAAATCTTATATTTTCTGTTTGCTTAAATGTCTGTGACCTTGACCATTGAAATTTTGTCAAAATGATACTTAGATAATTCCTAACAACTTTCTGATATTTTTGTATACAAAAAGTCAATCAGTTTTAAGTTATTAAGCCATTTGTATACAGTTGTATTACAACTGTAACCTAGGTTATTTAAGCCACCCTCCCTCTGATGAACTGTTTATTGACAGATTTTGTTTTTATTAGCAAACTTTGTAGATACTGACTGTACAACCCAATGACATGTCCTTTTTATTACATGTACATTGTACACCATTATTTAGGGCTGCACTGTATGCATACAAAATTTGAAAGTCATCTCATTATTGTTTCATAAGATTTTTAAAGATGTACCCAAGTTTTGGTCCTTTTTGGCTCCTTTTGGGGCCCCTATGGGTCCTATGGGACGATCGCAATAGGTCACCCTGAGCCTTTGACAGCCAGTTCTTGCCAAAACATGAGGATATTGAAAATGGGTACTCATGGTTTTGCGGCTCGATCTAGCCAATATATTTTTCAGGTATTTGAGTAATCGGCTCTTTTCTTGGAATGCATTCTGAAACATCACACATCTCTTATGAAACCATTGCCCAGGTGAAAATTCGTTCTTGGCAAGAAAGGGATGCTAGTCCGTAAATACACTGTACATGTAGATATCTATTATTACTTACCTTGAGACAAGACTGGAAAGTCTAGAAACTGCCCTATTTGGTACACCTCCATTGCTTCATCAATGACGGTCATCTGACCTTTCCCTGCTACTATAGCCTGTACTTCACTCAGGCTGCACATACTTGCACTTCCCCGTAATATCAGTGTCAGGTCTACATTATCCTGATATATAGTATTAAGTAACACCCTAGCATATCGTCTTGGAATCACAGATTCATCTAGCACTATTTTTGATGGCGCATGTAACGTCCGTTCGGTGAATTCCTCACCAGTCCGAGCCCGCCGGATTAATAAATTCCTAAAGAATGGAGATCTTGCGGCTAGTATAGCCTTATGACAGCGCAACTCGTGTCTCATCGACTTACAAGAAATCTCTGTCTCAGAAGATGACATTGACTCAGTGCAATTTCCATCACATGAAAATACAAGCACAGCATCACTATATTCTCCAGATTCTAATAAAGTCCTTAAATCTTGTTCCAATGGATTTGGCATTCCAAATTCAAGTGCTAGCTTTGAAATAATTTCCTGATGTTCTACTCGTAGTTCTGTTGTGCACAGTTCATCCGTGTACAGATAACGCAACAGCGTGGCAAACAGAGACACATCTACACCAACAGTTTTCAACTTGACTGGAACCTGAGTTCCATAACCTGGATACCTTGAGAGAAGGTCTCTAAAGTAAGGACTTCTGATTGATAATAAAGCTCGATGAGCTGGAAAACACGCTCCTCTGTAGACCAAATCAACATCTGTGCAATATTTGAAGTCAAAAAGGTTTGATAGATCTCGCTTAAAAGAATTAGCTGTCGGTCTACTTATATTTGCAGAGACAGCCACGTCTTTCAGAGCCGCCAAAGCCTCATACTCTTGTAACAGAGACTTAACTTCACGCACAGACCATGAAGAAATCATTTCACGTAAAGCTTTCCCATAATCCATTGATCGACTATGACGTCTAGTTCTAATCAATTTCTTTCGTAATGTTGCCAGTTTGGAGGCTTTTTTCTTCTTTTCACGGACACTTATATCTGTATCAGACACTGTGTATGCGTGAGATAACCTTGAAAATGTATGAACCCTTGCCCCAGGATTGGAGCTCTCATGATATGAAGAGTTAGCTCCCATGGTGAAAATCACTGGAATACTCTACCAATATTTACTTCATTCTCAAAATAATCCTTGTCAAATTCTGAAAAACAATAAATAAAAAGAAATAAATGACCTGTTTGTATACATGTATATGTAATATTTCAAAACAGAGGTGAATAGAATACTGTGCAAACTGAGGAATCATGTTAAATCTGGTACATAGCATTTATTGTGTACATTGCGTACATACTCAAATGATAATTTATGAATCATTCCAATTCAAAATGAAGTTGTAAATAGTTACATGTACATAAGTCAACAGGCTGTGAACAAATGATGATGCATTAGCTATTTTTCTAATTCAGTGACAAAATGAAGCTAGACATATGTCAGCAGACAAGCTATGTGAAATAAGAAACCATACTACATGTATATTACCATACTAAAGTATCGTAAGATCCTTAAAATCATATGCGTGATATTCACGAATATGAGAAGTTTGTTAACACCCATAATTTTTGTTTCCTTTTTCTTTCTCTGAAGTTTTGGGTTTTGAAGAGAGACACTGGGCTATAGCTACATGTTCATGTTATATCATAGACAAGTTTTCATTCCAATACAATAGCATGATAAAATCTATCAAACTTGTATGTAAATAAACATTACAAAGTGCTAGTCACTGCGTAATAACATGAATAAACAATATAATTTAGTGTTCTTGTACAAGAAAAATGAAAAGTCCATTTTGAGATCTTATTCTGAACTCAATCTGCATAATCCCTATGCCATCAGGGGTAATATATCTCCCATTAGTGTACAGAATTATCTAACATTCTACTTTAGAGATGTATCTCTCTCACAAGCATACATAATTATTTGGCATTCTACTGTAGGAATGTATCTCTCCCATTAGTGTACAGAATTATCTACATGTAGCATACTACTACAGTAATATGTATCTCTCCCATTAGTGTACAGAATTATCTAACATTCTATTGTAGAGATGCATATCTCCCACTTAAGTGTACATAATTATCTAATAATCTACTGTAGAAAGGTATATAGCATATTACTGTAGGAATGTATCTCTCCCATTAGTATACAGAATTATCTAACATTCTACTGTAGAGATGTATACATGTATCTCCCATTTAAGTGTATATAATTATCTAACAATCTACTGTAGAGATGTATACATGTATCTCCCACTTAAGTGTACATACATGTAATTATCTAACAATCTACTGTAGAGATGTATACATGTATCTCCCACTTAAGTGTACATAATTATCTAACAATCTACTGTAGAGATGTATACATGTATCTCCCACTTAAGTGTACATACATGTAATTATCTAACAATCTACTGTAGAGATGTATACATGTATCTCCCACTTAAGTGTACATAATTATCTAACATTCTACTGTAGAAATGTATTTAGCATACATGTATGATGCACATGTATATATTTATAAAAATATGTTCATTCTAAATGGCTTATACATGAGGCTATTATTGTTCAATTTCAAGCATGCTGCTCTGTTTGAATGTTATTACCTACACAGAATTTTGTATATTGTAAATGTGCATCAATATTCATAGTAACTGTAGGTGTTAAAGGTGATTATGTTACCTAATGGATAAATAACCTGCTGCTCAAATTATATTTAGAATCGATTTCGTAAGCATTGATAGGACACCAAGTATACATATAACCTAATGTGAAGGTATCATCTGCAGGCATACTGCAATAATAATTTGATTATCTGAAATTCCCCAAAATATCATCAAGTGATCAACTTCTATTGTCATTACATGGTTCATGTATTTAATGAAGTTCTTGATATTGGCACTTACCAAGATCAACTTGGGAGAGAGGCTTCCATAAATAAACAATATCTTGCTAACACAAGCATGGATATTTTAGCAAACAATTATGTTGCTGTAATATTGTATCTATCGATGCTATTAAACATCTGTAATGAATATTTCATTTATACAGGTACAACACGATGTAGGCCAAAAATAAAAAAAAAAGATTTGTTTACTCTCCCATCGTTCACATATTTTTCCTTCATTTTAACGGGGGATTTCCTTCTCATCCCCTAGGGTATTGACAAGATACACACGCTATGACGTCACAATACAACTGATAAGATGTAGGGTGTCTATTGCATCTAGAATGAAGTGCATAATGTCAGATTACATTTGCGTAAATCTTCATATACATGTACATGCATTTAAAACATGGGAGAAAAATAATCAACCCCTACCTTCAGGGTATGACAAAGGAATCTCAATCCTCGGGATAAGATTCTTGAATGACAAACCCTCGGCTTGAGATTCCTTTGTCATACCCTCGAGGTAGGTGTAGATTCTATTAATGTTACCCAACCAACCAAACTTAGCCCAAACCCCCAAATTTTTCGACAATTTTGCCCAGAACGATATTTTTTTTTTATCGGAGAGAGTAGCTCAATTGGTAGAGCACCAGATCTACAACATGAAGGTCTGCACAGCTCTATGCCTAGATAGATTACAAGTGTTGTGACAAGGACACATACATACTTAACATCTCCCCGCCTGACAGGGACGAGTGACAAGGGTTTTAAGTAGTCACACTGCTCGTTAAATCATGCCAAAGCAAGCAAGCTTATCAAAAATAAGAGCAATTTACACATGTACATATCAAAATTAAAATGAAAAGTTTAAAAATATTGCCTACCAACTAATGGTGACAACACAACAAACAGCTATCTTTTAAAATGATATCAGTCTCTCAAGGATGAGTTACATGTATAAAAATTTTAACATATGCTATGGACTTATATATCATTTCAGTGATATCACATAATCACATGATGAGATAAGGGATGGTCTCTGAACACAGGTGAACACACATCAGAAATAATGAGAAATACATGTTCCAGTGTATAACTACCCTACATGAAGTTAGCAACAACATGTGAGACACCTGTCATTCCTAAGCCATAGCCTACATGTAATACAAATATTTGTATGTGTGTGTGTATGTGTGTGTGTGTATGTATGTGTGTATTATGTGTGTTGAGAATTCCTCATCAAGCTAATATATATATATATATATGTGAAATGTCATAAACATCAGATGCATGACTTGCACCACTTCTGAATGTCCACGTGTCTTTTAACTGTGTCATGCCTGCCATGACACAAGACATCAGTTTCACATCTCATCTGTGACTTTCACTTTCTTTTGTCAGTGTATTATATACATGTATCTACATTTGCATACTTTTATATATGATGTACATGTACCTGTATTGGCTATATGTAAATTGTATAAAATGATTTTGTATAAGTTCAAAACCCATCATTTCAAAATGTCTTCGACTTTAGTAAAATTGTAGACAACCTAAAGTGCAGTAAAGGATAGAAATTATGAAGTTTCCGATGAATCTCAGAAAAAACAGATGCTGGGAAATATACATGTACATTGTATCTCTGTACACCAGACACAGTCACACCTACATGTACTTAATAAAAATCCACCGAGTGTTAGTATAAATGCCAATACTTTATAAAAATCATAAAAAAAAAATCACATTCCAGAAAAAGTATGGCAATCATTCATATGCATATTTAACAAACGATTTTTGTGTATTGAATGTTTTTATGCCCTTATTCAATTCATCAGCTACAAAAGAGATGAAATGTGAAGCAAGTGATAAAGATCACTCACTGTAAAATTTATTTCACAAAGAAATTTTAAAAAAGTAGAGAAAATAAAATAATCTTTGTGTCTTGTGTACCACAGTGTGTGTTTTGTTTATTGTTAAGTCATAAGTCTTCGAGATAAGACTGAAAAATGAGGTACTGTGTCTTTGAAGCCATGACTTGTTGATAAACCCATATTGTATTGTTGTCAATCCGTATCATATAGGTCTAAATTTATGTCTCTTCACCTGTACATGTAAATGTAGCTACTGACACCCCCATACATCATTTACATGTACATGTGGCTACTGGCACCCTCATACATATACATGTAGCTACTGACACCCTCATACATGTTCATGTAGCTACTGACACCCTCATACATGTACATGTAGCTACTGACACCCCCATACATCATTTACATGTACATGTAGCTACTGACACCCCCATATATCATTTACATGTACATGTAGCTACTGACACCCCCATACATCATTTACATGTACATGTAGCTACTGACACCCTCATACATGTACATGTAGCTACTGACACCCCCATACATCATTTATATGTACGGTACATGTATCTACTGACACCCTCATACATGCACATGTAGCTACTGACACCCCCATACATCATTTACATATACATGTACATGTAGCTACCGACACCCCCATACATCATTTACATGTACGGTACATGAATCTACTGACACCCTCATACATGTACATGTAGCTACTGACACCCCCATACATCATTTATATGTACGGTACATGTAGCTACCGACTGACCCCCTACATCATTTGCATGCACATGTAGCTACTGACACCCTCATACATCATTTACATATACATGTACTGAGCACCCTCATACCCCCATTTATATGTAAGGTACATGTATCTACTGACACCCTCATACATGCACATGTAGCTACTGACACCCCCATACATCATTTACATATACATGTACATGTAGCTACCGACACCCCCATACATCATTTACATGTACATGTAGCTACCGACACCCCCATACATCATTTACATGTACATGTAGCTACCCCCATACATCATCATACATGTACATGTAGCTACTGACACCCTCATACATCTACATGTAGCTACTGACACCCCCATACATGTATAGAATGTGAATTCTTGCCAAGATAGAAAATAAAAATTATACAAACAATCAATTTATAGTATACATGTATGTTACAGGTATTTGTGGGTTAACCTTATCCTTGATGATGTAGAAACTATCCATATACTGTATCAAACATTTTTCACAAAAATGTAAATGAACACCTCTATTAGATACTAAACATATATATCTCAGATGATATGTGGAGTATATTCAAACTGAATCCGGTCTATGTTGAAGCTTTGAGGTAATGTATATATCTGTTTCTAATATCCAAATGTAACGTGCGTAGTACATCACATCGGATTATCACTCATCCAGATGCTGACCGTGCTTGCCATTGTCTAACTTCAGTACATGGATATAAACGCTAACCATCCAGCCACAAAAGCTAGCTGATGGACTAGACAGCTAATCTGCCTATATCCATGACTGTTACACTACCCCCTCTGCTGACAAGCTTCATCCCAAAGCTTCATGGGTTCAACCTGAAATCCACAGCTTTCTCTATGCCCGTCAGCTATATCTCCTGGATTTCAGGCTCTCTCGCTGCCACCAAATCTAACGTGCCGAGCGCATCACATCAGATTGTCACCCATCCAGATGTTGACCGCGCTCGCAATTGCATAACTTCAGTACATGGATATAAACGCTAACTGTCCAGCCACAAAAGCTAGCTGTTGGCCTATATCCATGACTGTTACACAATGATTATGTCAATAATGTTATTTACATCATGATACAAGTATATCAGCCCCTCATGACATATTATTCCATATATCAGATACTGGTACATTCAATGTATATATTAAACTAGAAAAGCATTCATGCAAACTATATGTAAAACTATTCACAGTAGAACATCTACAAATGTATTTCAACACAGAATGATCGAAGTCACACTTGCATTAATTCTATCAAGGTGCTGAGAAGAAATGAAGTAAATTAACATTGTGTATCTTCACTTCAATTTCCATTTTTAACTGGACTGAATCACTGTTTTTCTGATACATGTAGTATGATGATGTACATACTCTTTACTTGAAATTCAAACACACACAATACATGTATAAAACATTCAAGTGTCCTATAATCAAATACATGTATAAATCCTGTCTCCCACTCTTAGTCATATTTCTCTGACAGTGTTAGAGTGTTAGATTAACAGTTAATATTTATTTCTTAACCCTTTCACCCCTGATTATTTGAGTGGTATGCTCTTTATTCAGGGCTCACCCTGTCATTAGCCAATGTAGCCATTGACTAATTTTTTCTAGATTGACTAAAAAAATCATAATTGGTTAATTTTTTGGCTAATTGTTTTTGGCCTATGTATCGTACGTATCATCATACTCTCATTCAAAAAAGATAAAATAGACACACGGACAACTATGTTTGATGATATACACAGCATGAGTGAGGACATGCATGATTGGTAATAACACAATTGTCTAAACAAAATTCCAAATCAAGTAAACCTCCAGATTTGCAAATAGTTTGCCAAATGTACAATATTATGTATATATAGTCTGCATTTGTAACAATGTTGCTAAAGTTAAAAAACATATTTGTTATCAATATCCATTGACCTGGCTAATCCAAATTTCATTTGGCTAAAAAAATAAACCTTGGTTGGCTAATTTTTAGGCTCATGGTTTTTTGAGTCCAGGGTGAGCCCTGTTTCTATTGTTTAAGACCAATCTATTATGACCTGTAGGGTTGAAAGGAATGAAGTCTAACCTAGTCTAGCTTCCTAAATCTTACACTGGAACTGAAGTTTAATTTATCAATTATAACCTGCATACAAATCACAATATATTAATTAAACATAAGTACATGTACAGTATTGACAGATTTTGTTGTAAACATGTACACTGTATACATCTAACTATAACCTAAATGTACATACAATACAGAAAATACAGTTACAGTAAAATTAAAAAAAATCTTGTTTGTAAAGGAACCTATCACTATTACTAGAAATAATTAATGTAAAATTTCATCATAATTTAAATCCTGTTGATAAACCATTAAATGAAAACAACAAAATAAACAAAATTTAAACCACAAGGAAATTTTCTGAATCTACAGTATGTACATGTATATATGTATGATACAGAGCTGTCATCTCATCTGTATTCCTTATCATTTACACTAAGTTTGATCACAAATCCACAGACGCCAAAAATAACTTTATGATATCTAAAACCTTGATTAACTTCTATAAAACCATGCCAAAGTAAAGAAAACCAATTACCCTTACAGTACATTTAAGCCTCATCATGTATTTAACATCTATATGTACAGTCAGATTTGCCACATATCTTCAAAGTAAATGTAAGCACATCGACCTGTACATGTCATTTTACAATTGCTGTATATACTGGTAAAAAAAATAAATAAATAAAAAAAGAGGACACCTTCTATACATAATTATTTGGTCAGAGACAACAACTGAATTTTGTTCATGTACATGTAGGTGATAATGTTAACTTTTCCTGTACAATAGCATGGCAGCACACTCAAAGAAGTGTTGTCCTACATGTAGTCTTACCGTTAATCAAACATGTAAAGATAAGTAGTGATCATTTGTACATATACAATTAATTAATTAACAGTTAAATCTTTACAAGTACCAGTTCACTGACAAATCTGATCTAAACTATAAAAAAAAATTTCTCTCGTTTTTTTTTTTCTAATATAAATCCCATTCATTAATTCACATGTATTTACTATTTATAAATTTTGTGTACATAATTTTGTACATGCACCAGTGTATATTACCAACAGGTACATGTATACATTGGCTCTAAGGAACACATGTGCTGCCTGCATTAGGCTTTAATGATCTTTTTTGAAATACAAGTCATAAGCAATTATCTGGGTCATAGGACACTGACCCTTTGTGTGAAGTATGGTTCCAACCCACCCAATAGTTTACGAGCTTTGTGTGAAGTATGGTTCCAACCCACCCAATAGTTTACGAGCTGGTTCCAACCCACCCATTAGTTTACGGCTTTGTTTGAAGTATGTTCCAACCCACCCAATAGTTTACGAGCTTTTGTGAAAATGGTTCCAACCCACCCAATAGTTTACGAGCTTTGTGTGAAATGGTTCCAACCCACCCAATAGTTTACGAGCTTTGTGTGAAGTATGGTTCCAACCCACCCAATAGTTTACGAGCTTTGTGTGAAGTATGGTTCCAACCCACCCAATAGTTTACGAGCTTTGTGTGAAGTATGGTTCCAACCCACCCAATAGTTTACGAGCTTTGTGTGAAGTATGGTTCCAACCCACCCAGCTTTGTGTGAAGTACGACCCAATTTATGATCCCGGAAACTATTGTTTTGCGACGAAATTTATGATCACTATGTTTCACTTCTGCTTTGCTGGGGAGACAATAAGTGAACAACATTTGGCAGGATGTAAAACAACAATGAAACTTGATATGGACGATGGCCCCTGCCTCTCCTCTGCTCTGATATATGTATGGAACTAGATATAGATGATGGCCCTTCCCTCTCCTCTGCTCTGATATATGTATAGAACTAGATATAGATGATGGACCCACCCTCTCCTCTGCTCTGATATATGTATAGAACTAGATATAGATGATGGACCCACCCTCTCCTCTGCTCTATATATGTATGGCCTAGATATAGAATGCCCCCTTCCCTCTCCTCTGCTCTGATATATGTATGGAACTAGATATAGATGATGGCCCTTCCCTCTCCTCTGCTCTGATATATGTATAGAACTAGATATAGATGATGGACCCACCCTCTCCTCTGCTCTGATATATGTATAGAACTAGATATAGATGATGGACCCACCCTCTCCCTCTGATATATGTCTAGATTAGATGATGGACCCACCCTCTCCTGCTCTGATATATGTATAGAACTAGATATAGATGATGGACCCACCCTCTCCTCTGCTCTGATATATGTATAGAACTAGATATAGATGATGGACCCACCCTCTCCTCTGCTCTGATATATGTATAGAACTAGATATAGATGATGGACCCACCCTCTCCTCTGCTCTGATATATGTATAGAACTAGATATAGATGATGGACCCACCCTCTCCTCTGCTCTGATATATGTATAGAACTAGATATAGATGATGGACCCACCCTGCTCTGATATATGTATAGGATAAGATGATGGACCCTCCCTCTCCTCTGCTCTGATATATGTATAGAATAGATATAGATGATGGACCCTCTCCTCTGCTCTGATATATGATATAGATACAGATGATGGACCCACCCTCCTCCTCTGCTCTGAACTAGATATAGATGATGGACCCACCCT
Organism: Atrina japonica; assembly: GCA_030159075.1. Classification (NCBI taxonomy): domain Eukaryota; kingdom Metazoa; phylum Mollusca; class Bivalvia; order Pterioida; family Pinnidae; genus Atrina; species Atrina japonica. The sequence continues at coordinate 45,983 of BROG01000481.1, read as the reverse complement.
CTCCTCTGCTACGATATATGTATAGAACTAGATATAGATGATGGCCCTTCCCTCTCCTCTGCTATATGTATGGAACTAGATATGGAAGATGGCCCCTCCCTCTCCCCTGCTTTACAATGTATGTATGGAACTAGATATGGCTGATGGCCCCTCCCCTCTGCTCTGCTATATGTATAGAACTAGATATGAACAATGGACCCTCCCTCCCCTTTGCCCTGTTACATGTGTGGAACTTAATATGGATGAAGGCCCCTCCCGCCCCTATGCTCTGTTACATGTATATTCATGAGTCAGTTCCACATACTTTAGATTTGAGAGTGATGTGGAAGTACAACTTAAAATTGTTGTGCTGTCTGTAAGACACACATGCCTGACCTTAAGAAATTCAGTTTTTGCATTAGGGATATTAAATTCTAGTAGTACAAACCATGTTTTCAATTATATAGCAAGCAAAAAGGAAATGAAGTCCAACTACATGTACATGTACTTGTTTTGGGGAATATCAAACATCCCCACCGCCTTCTGACTTTTAGTACAAAAAAGGACAACCTTACAATTTTAGAAAATTTGACAAATATCAAAATCCTGTGGACATGCACACCTCCATTATGTGCAAAATGAAATATTAAAGTTGCATCTCAAAAAAACTGTAGGAGGAACTGGACAAACCATGGACATGTATCTATATATCCAGACAGACGGACAGACAGTGGTAAATTAATTTGTCTCTCGACATAGCCAAACTCAGATTTTAACCAAATCTGTAGATATATGTATATCACTTTATATCATCCAGATCTTGGATGAATCGTCATGACCTTAACTCTGATCAACATTCGGCAAAATTTGCCAGCGTTATGGGACTTTAAAATCTTCATGAGGAATATTCCTAATGTCTTTAGGGACACTAGTCTGTATACCTTAATTTTTCTTTTCTTTATTTATTTTTTAGATATAACAAATGGTAAGTACAGGCAGTTCACCTATAATATGTGCTGAGCAAAATAAAATTTCATGTACATACATGTATATCTACAAACAATACTGTCAAAAAAGACAAAAAAGACCAGTTTCTAAAATGATTGTGTATTTCAACATTCACACTGGGTAATTCTAGAGACAAGAGTTGTATGTGGAAGTAACAAAATATCAGATAAAAATTTAGTGGTAATTCATACCTTTATGTGATGATCATGCTAAATAAAACAGAAATTTTTTTGACATTTCACAACAAACATATCATTTAAAGATAACATAATGGGGTGTTTTTAAATCTGACTTCTCATAGGAACAAAGATGTTGTTTATGATTACATTGTATTTACTTGTATTTTCTTATGGCAAAGCATAAAAAGCTATAAGACGCTGCTGCCATCTCTTATCTCACATACTATACTAAAACTGCCATATTTCAAAAAACTTTCATTTATTTTCATTTGAAACGAACTAAAAGTTTTCTTTTGCACATTGCCAAATTTTATTTTTTGTTTTCATTTGAATTGTTGCTTCAGGTTTAAAAATTGCTTCTACAATTTCACAATGCTGTCAATCTATGGTGTTACTTAGTGTTGAATCATAATTCAGAATAAAATACTCATTGCCATCCATCTTTCTTTTAATCTGATTTCTTACAACCATGACTTTCCTTCTCTTGTTAATAAAAGTACAGTTATATCTACACATAGATGTAAATGAAAATCTGAGCATTATACATACAAATGTACGTGCATACAAATTTTATACCTAATACTGGTACATTTTTATGTTTATGTGTGTATACAAGTATATGGGTGCAAGTACAAGTAAGTTTATATGTGTGTATTCATAGGTATCCGTATATCAATGTGTAGTATGCATGGTTCTTGTACTTTTATATTTAACAGTATGTAGAGCATGACCAACAAATTATAAATCAATTATTTTAAGTGCTTTTGACTACTATATTGATATTACCTACATAAATGTGTACATACATGTGTATATTTTTCTGGTACATGTACCTCTATGTTAAATCAATTCCTTCAAAATTAACTGTTGATGAAACAATAAAACAACTCAATACATGTACATGTATATATTGCACAAACACACTCTTTCGGGAGTGGGTCCTGCACCTTTAGAATTGGGAATTTTAGCAAAATTTCATTGAAATTGATACTGGTAAATTTAAAATTAAAAAAACACAAAACTGTTTGAAAATACATGTACAAGAAACTCTTCCAATTCATTGTCATTGGACTTCAATTGAAAAACTTTGACTGCAACTTGGGAAAAAAGGTATTTTTTAATTTTGGATTGGGAATGCCCCCCCTTATGATAGGGTGGAAAATCCCAGCCTCAACCCCCATTATCTTTGGTGTAAAAAAACGCATGTGTATACAAAAATGCATGAAAAGAAGCTAGAGGTCAAGTTTTTACAGATCTGGAACTGTCAGAAAAAGATTGGTGATAAACACTGCCAAAGTAAACATTTGTTACATGTAAATGTCACAATTACTGTCTACATACATAACAACATACTATCTACATGTACATACCACGAGGAGGCTATTGCTAGCTTTGAGTCTAGGTTAATGTTCTGATAAAAGAATACATGTACAATGTAGTAAACAAAACCACTGTTTACTTTCTACTGCTCAATATAAATATAACCATTATTTCTCTACCAACTGTATAGTGTATGCATATCATGCATGCTTTTAAAGTGCATGCATGTACATGTATGTACAATGTACAGACATTTCTAACATATTGATATATAAAAATCAAAATATACCAAAAGTACCAAAAAGAAGTGAATAATAGATTAGCCTGGATTGTACTTGTAAACATAATATTCACCATGTATGAAAATACTATGTAGAATGATTTTTCAGTACCAGTAATTGTTTCGAATTGGGTCAAGGTATAGCCCATATACATGTACACCTTCTATATTATTTTGGTTGAAATCCATTGATAAATGTACAACTGAGTGCTAACAACAATTGTTGAAAGACGGAAACAGTGAAAACTATAAGGGCCCGCACGATCTGATGCAGGGCCCTAATTAGCCATCCATGTTCCATACATTTGTATTTCCATTATTAACTAAATTCCACTCTTTGTGTGGTTTTTTTTTTTTTTTTTAATACAAAAATCTATATTGTCAGTAGTAGTCATTTGTCTACCAGAATTTAGCAAATTTTTAGACATAAGTGCTGGAATGAGGTTTTCGTTCCAGATGCCTCTACAAGACTGACTACAACTAATACTTGTACTTGTGACATTAATAGCTATTGTAGGAAAACCTTCATTGTGTAAATGTACAAAGTCATTCAAATTCTTTTTCTGTTCAACAACTGATACGACACTGTTAATAATCTATTGAAGCTAACTTCTTATTTTGCAAAGATCTATTTTCAAAAGAAAAGGTTACAATCTCTTATGAACTCTTTCTTTAAAGGGGCATTATAGCTATGTTTACCACAAAAAAAATATTTCAATGTTTTTTCTACTTTTACTACTTGTACTTGATGTACAATAACAAATCAGAGCTACAATGTATACACAGGCATAAATTATCTTACATTCTTATATATTTTGTGAAAACAAGGTCAATTCCAGTGTGATATGCATATACAAAAAGTAAGAGTTACAACTTACATGTAACCAATTGCAAGTGAAAAAGTGCCAAATCTGTGTCTCTCAAGCAGTTTTAACAAAATATGTAGGGACTCAAGAATTGTTATGCCTGTGTATATCTCTTTTTTGTTCTTGTATATACCAATCTAAGTAGTAAACAAGGGGAAAAAATAAAAATAAAAACACAGCTAATGCCCATTTTAGATTGCATGGATAAAAGTTAACAAATCCAAATTCACTAATTTTCAATCCCATTCCACAATCTTACAGAGACAATTATGTATTACATCTTTAATTTATCGAGATTGTTTTTCATGATCCAAGAGGCAACCTGTTGTATAGGATCTGTTATATTCATGGTATTTAAGAAAACAGGATGTGTTTGTGAAACACAAATCCTCCCCTTCAGCAACAAAGTCTGAAGAAAATGTTTAAATGTCAAGGTCAAGGTCATTAGGTAAAAAAATGTTGGTCTCAAAAGAAAGGTGTTGTCACAAGGAATACAAATGTGAAATAGGAAAGCCTTATTACTTACCATTCAAACGCTATGCACCTATACCTGCACACACACGCACACACACACACACACACACACACACACACACACACACACACACACACACACACACACACACACACACACACACACACACACACATGTATATGTACACAGTAATGGGTCAGGGTGCCCAGTGTAAAAAAAGCCTCTAGTTAACGAGTTTAAGTTAACAGATTAACAAATGGCTAAATTTATTTGCAAAGCATATAAATTTCATTATATTTTACAATCATGAGTGTCGTTGTAAGTTCCTGTACTCACAATTGACTAAATTTAGTGGGGTTTTTTTTCTACCCCTGTTAAAGATTAATTTGAAATTATTGCTCTATTTTTGGTGGTTAGAATGGTACCAAGAATATACATGTAGTGCATACATCAAATACATGTACAGGTATGTCATAAAATGAAAATGGAAATTTTATAAGATATCTACAGTATAATTGTTTTATCATTGAGAAAGGCCACAAATTTACCCCAAATTTACCATACATGTATTTTCATTGAAAACAAAAATATTAGAGTTCCTATCACAAAATTTCAATTCTGATCAAAGTAGTAAGTCATAGTTCATTCCTGAAATGGAATTCATTGTGAAGAAATTTGCAATTTAAAGTCTAAATTTTTCAGCATTTTGACCTTTATTCAACATTGATTATGTCGTGTCGTTAATCATTTTGTTCCTTACACTTTCAGGTCATTAACTACAATGTAGGACGATTGTCATTCAACAAATTCTTATTTTTGCTGGTTATATGGTTGATTTATTTGTTTTGTTTGGAGGAATATTTTTGTGTTGGCTTCTAGTAACTTTCAGCTTTTTATTGAATTTATTTTTTGTGATAATACAAATCATTAGGTCTCGATTCATACTTGGAATTTGGCACAATTTCACAGAAAATTGGCTTGTTCAAGTTTATTACAAAGCTTTGATGTGATCTGAACTTTTGCAGGATCTAGTTTTTACTTGTAAGGTATAATCTGTTGGTTTGAAGGTAGAATATACACTGTAAACAATGTCTATCGCACATACTGGGTTTGTGTCAGGCAAATGACAAACTATCAATACCAATTTGGTTACAGTAAAAATACTGACGGTAATGAAGATGATGCTGTATAGGCTTTTATTTGTCTTTAATTGTTCATCATTTGTAACATTCAAATGGAAAGTTAGCAGTCCTTGATCATGTTGTTTATTCATTTCCACTTTGGTAAATTGAAAAAGAGTATACAACTTTTGTAGCTGTGTACATATTTTCAATTTACCAAAATTGGAAATGAATAAATGCCAATAATATTCCATGTGAAATTCCCATTTTCCTAAAATATATATATAATTTGTGTTTTAAATTGTTGCCAAATGAATTTATATTTCTATCAAAGGGTGATAAATGTCAGTTTATATATAACAAAAACCTACATGTACCTGCCATGTCGTCACTGACCTTGGCATGATCGGTGGACTTTCAAACTAACAGGAGGTCAAGACTAGAGGCCCAACTGACTTTAACGATCACCTGAGTAAAATTTGAAATGCAGTGTGAATAGGCTGACCCCTATGAGTCCTTGCACTTTGTCACTCGCAAACATTAAGCAGATTCCCATAGAGATAGTTTCTGTCAAATTTTGTTAAATTTGGCTCATTTGTCCCTTGAAAGAAAGTTAAAAATATGTCAAAATTGATGAAAACCTTTGATTTTTTGTTTGTTTAGACTCTAAGTTAAGTGTCTAAGACATTGGAGATTGACATCAACAATGGTCCTTATATACATGTAGTTCCTAACATTTTCCTGATATATTTTGTTCACAAAAAGTTAGTTTTATTTTTGGTTAATAAGACATTTGTATAGAATATTCTTTGTTACATAAAGTGCCTCTTTGTGGCTTGTTTGTAATGAACAGATTTAGTTTCAGATTCAAACTACATAGATATTGACTCAACAATTTTACATACCAAATTTGAAAGAACCATACCCTATGTTATGTGAAGCATTCGTAGTGGCTCGCTTATAGACATATTTCGTTTTATTATCAAACTGTGATTGTAGATATTGACTTAAGAATCATTCATAAAAACATGCCCCCCCCATTGGCTTTGCAGTACTTTTCATTTCTAGATCTGTTAAAGCAAAGATATACCAAAAACTGCCTTTTAAATTCATTCTACATAAGTGTTATACAATATCTAGAACAGGAGAACAAATCATTATGCTTAACTGATCAACCCCTGAAAAACAATGGACTCTTCAGTAATTTAATGACTTAGACCAGTCCAAAAATGTCTCTAGGGACCTCAAACTTTTAAAACTCTTGCGTAAATGAGATTAAAAACTAAATACCAAGAAACTGACATGGCCTTTCTTTCAAAAGACAGTGAAAAACAACATTAATGGGGACAACATACAAATGTTAACATTCAAAAAACATCTGAAAAGATCCTTAACAAAAATTCCATTCTTTTTTTAAATCATAATGGGTCAAGGTCATTGTTAAAATGTTTTATAACACAAACATATACAGTACATGATTAAATCTGTCAAATGTGCACTCTATAGGTATAAATCAACATATGTCACCTCAAACCATAATTTGCAAATTAAAATAAAATGAGTCCTAAATGAAGAAACTATAGTTCTAAGCATTCTGAGAGTACTGATGAATTAAATAATGCTCTATAAATCGCGGGGGATGCAAAAATCTATGGTATGCCTCTATAAATTGATCCCAAACCAAACAAAAACCCCCCGACTTTCACTTTGTTCAATAGAGGCATGTAATGAAAATTGATTACTCAATCCGTGCGTGAAGTGTAATCTATTAAACTCTTGCGTTTTTCTTATCTACGAAATTTTTAGATTGGTTTAATTGATCTTTACATCAATAGAGTAAAGGTTGAAATTGGCCCAAAATTTAAGATAAAATGTAATTGAATTTGGGTTGCATGACAACTGTGTACTTCAATAATATACATAATACGAAACATACAATTCATTCTACGACACTAAGGTTTCAAAAACTTATTTTAACATCTACAGGTTTGGAGGGAAATAGCAATTTTTCAATGATATTCAAAATGCTTCGTGTACTGTAACAAGCTCCTCTATCCAATAAAATATACAACACGATATTAAAATGTATTACAGTCCACAGACTAACAAAGTGAGTCATGATTGCTGCAAATCACACCCAATACATACATATTCAAGCTGTGTGTTTTCCTTTCAGTATTCCGTTAACCAAAATCGACCAAAAACAGTAAATGACGTTTTATGTCCCTTGTTTGTCGTTGGAATGAAATTTGTTCCATAATCTGTGTTATATCACATCCATCCCTACATGTATTTTGTCATAAAATTGGTAAAATATATATGTAGCATTAATATCCCCGATGTTTTAATAATAGATTCGATATCAATTTTTTTATTTAGCCGTATATATAACCACCATTGACAGGTATCTCTTGATGGATACCCCATTCACCCAGATTTACAAGAGAAAATAATGTGGACTCTGACATCCTGAGAAAAATATATCATATATATTGCTATCGACAAAAATAATGAAAAGGAAAAGTCTATCAGCGATATTTTACAGTAACTTACCGGTCAATACGCCAATATACATTACTGCTTACACAATATACATGAATATCCCCCGGTGCTCAAATGACGTTTAATGACCAAAAGATTTAAAAATGCACAGTTTCCCTTGATTGTGACGAGTTTCAATGTAGTAATCAATTGCTAGTTTTTTGTCACCTATGTCTTTGCCACAGCCGCCCCTAGCCTCATCAATTACACACAAAAATTGTCGACATGTTTTCTATCTGTGTACTGCATGTAATTGCTTTGATCTGCCAAAAGTTGGTCAAGAAATGTATAACGAACAATGTTGTAAACAACACTTTAAATAAGTGGGGCTAAGTAACTTGTGGTGTCGGCCTATGCTCGACACTTGAGGGTTCTTCATTACACACACTCCACGCCTCTCCTTTGAAAATTCCTTGTTTGTAAAGCAACTATTTAATCCAAAAATAAAACTGTTAGTCTGTCTGTAAAGGATTTCACATGCATAACGCGTATATAAATAAAAACTTGGAAAATAAATTAAAAAAGTTCTTAAGTGAATAATAGGATTAAAACCCAAGTTCACTTACATAGAATTATGTTACATTAAATAATTAGAAGTACAATTATTCTAGATGTTGGTATTTATAAATAACGATATAAAACAAGATACTTTTGTATATGTAGTCATGTACGGTAGCATTAATTTTGTTAAAATGTTTTAATGACAGGCACAAACATATACAGTACATGCAGGAGCAATACATTTTTGAGAGTACTGGATGATTTAAATGAACATATGTCCCAATACCTGTGAAGCATTAACTGAGATCGTTTTCCTGTACTGATGAATCAACATATGTTTTATCCCCTACCTCCTGTAAAGCATTTTTACTGAGAGTACTGATGAATGAACATATGTCCCCTACCTGTGAAGCATTCTGAGAGTACTTTATGAAATCAAGGTCATATAATTAGATCCCCTACCTGTGAAGCATTCTGAGGTTGGTCTGTACTGATGAATCAACATATGTCCCCTACCTGTAATGCATTCTGAGAGACGACTGATGAAGGTCAACAAATATGTCCCCTACCTGTGAAGCATTCTGAGAGTACTGAAATGAATCATCGTACATATCGGTATTCCCCTACCTGTGAAGCATTCTGAGAGTCACTGATGAATTCAACATATGTCCCCTACCTGTAAAGCATTCTGAGAGTACTGATGAATCAACATATGTCCCCTACCTGTGAAGCATTCTGAGGGAACTGCGATGAATTAATACAATCATGTCCCTTACATTTGTACCTGTAAAGCATTTTGAGAGTACTGATGAATCAATACATGTCCCTAACCTAAACAATTTGTGATCAGTGCTTTTTAAGTTGGTCATTTTGGTAACATCAAACAAATCATTCCCACCGCGATATTTTTTGACCTTGTTGTCCCCTACCTGTGAAGCATGTATTGTCAATGTTGTTGAATACACAGTATCCCCCTACCTCATTATACATTAGAAACAATTTTTGATCATGTACATGTATAACATGTAAATTGTACATGTTGTTGAATAAAATCTGCTTTAGTGATACATGTATATACACCTGTGACCACCTGTGTATAAAGACCACCTGGTCACATGGACCATTTTTTTTTGGCCTTCCCCAACAGTACATGTAACATCTGTGTACAAATTAATTAAACCTCTATATAAAGACCACCTCCCTATAAAGGCCAATTTTCTTGTGTCCCTAAGGAGGTTGTTATATACAAGTTTCTCTGTACATGTAATATACATGTATATTTGAAAAGAGAGTAAATTGTGATATTTCAAACGTATATATCAGTAACAGTATTTCATCTATAATAACATGTACATTGTACCTATGTGATTTCCTTGACACATTTTCCGAGTAATTTTTCACATTTATCCACTAATACTAGCATTTTAAATATACATTGTTTATTTTATGCCATGGTTTGGATTTACATGTATATACTTATTAATCAAAATTAAATAACACATATGTCATGATAAATATAATGTTAAGAGCTGTGCAATTAAGGATATGTGAAGTGGATAATAAATGGCCACCTGGTCAGTATTAGAGCTCCATCAAAATCTTTTAAGAATACTTGAATACTTGAGATATGTTTTTTATGTTTTCCTTCAAAACTGTGATTAGCTCATAAGCAGGATTTTTAAACTATCAAAATAGAAATGTATGTATGTATGTGTGTGTGTATATATATATATATATATATATATACACATACACACACACACACACACAAAGTGTGGTGTTTTGGCATGCACCTCCACAAACACACACACCCCAAAAAACAACAACAACAAATAAGCGAAAAATATCTCATTTCATTTCATAAACAAATGTACATGTACATTGTACTTATATACATATAAAAAGGAAAACCAAACATGTGCACATTTCTTTCATTTTATCACCAAATACATGTACATAAATACATTGTGTAAGCAAAAAAAAAAAAAAACAAAAAACAAAAACAAAACAAAACAACAGATAAAAATTATGTTTACACGTACAATGTACATGTATGTAATAAAAAATTATAAAGGGATATAAATCAAGAACTTGATACCATTACATTAATTAGAGAACCTTGGTTAAGGTTACAATGCACCAGCTGGTTCCAGATATTTAAAGAATTTGATAAATTTTTATCTGAATAAGAATAAAAGTTTGCATTTAAGTCAATGAGACCTAACTTTCAGTCCAACTATGAAATAGAAATAATTTCATTTACAGCATACAGTACGGGCCACGCGGATTCCGCAAAAGTCACGTCATCGCGGTGGTCATATAAATCTTGCTCAATAAATTCGCCGCGAATACGCGATCAGGCTATTGAGCTCAACGCGGGTCGCCGCAGTTTGCGATGGGAAAAAATCATCGCGGCAGTTTGCGATGTAAAAATTTATCGCCGCATTCGCGGCTGTGAACAATTTAAATTATATCGATGATTAATTAGGTTATCATTACTTTACATTTGTTAACATTACTTGGAAAATTCCAGTCCAGCATGGTCTGCTAAAGTATTATCGATGTTTTGTCAGCATAAGTTAACATAATGTGGATAGTAAACATCAAATGTGTTTTATACTGGACTTAAAAACAATTTATTCCGCTGAAACTGCCAACTCATAAGCAATGTGAACGTGTTATCACGGAGCAAAAGTACGTTTATTTTCTGTAACCAAGTTTGACTACAATGCTGAAGCACTGTATCTCGAATCATTAGCATATTCATCATAATTTGACTTTTTCTTACGCGACTTAAAGTCTCGCCAGTTTCAACCTGATTTAAAAACAAGGAGTTTGCCAACTAGCAACAGAAAGAATTATTTTAGTTACGCAACCTAGTTTTTCTAAATATTTATCAATAAACTGTTCGTTTGAGAATAATGCTTTATCTCACAAATAAGTGACGCGAGTCTCATTCTTTAAAAAAAAACGCTTACAGATACAAACATCGACCCGCTTCTAAACTATCGCTGAAGCTGAGAAAAATAGAGCAATGAGAAATACGATATCGGAATACGATGGTCATTGTCATACTTGACCTGTTGGTCCCTCGTGCAGACAAGTTCTTATTTTTGATTATAAAAAATAATCTTCTAACACATGATATTTGATATGGCTTTCATTACCTGAAGTCATGAAGTCCCGCCTTTTCGTCAACGTATTACCCTCAGGTGATTATTTTACCCCGCCCCTACCTGTATACGTAATTTAGTTTGGAGGTTTGTCTGTCAATCATCGTATCAATTCATGAAGCTCTGTGGGTCATATATATATATCGTTAGTTGAGAGAGAAACAATTGAAACTAAATGATATATTTCCATACCAACCTCATCTAATTGATGTTTTGATATTCGCTACTCTGGGAGAGTGAGATTGTTTGCCTTTGATGGAATTTTCCGTTTTAAAAATTAATTTTGCTTTATCCCCATGTAATCTAATTATAAAAACCAAAATGACCTTGATTAATTCTCGGAGTAAAAATAAAGATATGTCACCGTAAACAAAACTAAAACTATGATAAACGAACTGTAGAATATTCACCCAAAGGAGTCGAGTTCATTAATTGGACAAAAAATGATCTCGGGTATTAAAATTCAAAGGATTGGAACTATACCCACAATCCAAACCGTAAACGGCTGAGATTGTTCTGTCATGTTGTAAAATTTTACTTTACTGGGAGGAGGTAAATACAAAATTGCAGTTCTGTGATTTATATTTGATAAAATTATAACTTTTAAAGTATTTCTGACGATTCATATTCGCAATATATTAATCAGGAAAACGATCGCTGACAGTTAATTTAAAAAAAATCGTTTTAATAAATTAATTATTTTTATACTTCCTACTCAGTCTGAAAACTGTGGCAATATTGTTAAAAAGATTCTTAACTTCAATATAGATTCCAAAACATGAGTAAGTCAAGAATATTTTTTTCTGATATTCAAAATCTTAAAGAACGACTGATCCAAGCTCTACATATTTCTTTTCGAAAAAAAAAAATTCTATTGCTGCCTCCCCCGAAGATCCACTATCGTTAAACAGAATCCACATTATTTGACCAAGTTACAAATATGGCTCCTCGATCAAGACCGCAGACCAAAGCTATTACATAACAGGGACAAAATATCGATTCTGAGTGAACGGGGTATCCTTACTTGAACTTGAACCTTATCGACAGCGTCATAAATCACTGTCAAAAGATAACTCGGATGATGTGAGTGTATATAAGGACTTACATCGACGCATGTATGCCTTCATTATCAGAGGGCATATCGAAAAAAAAAACATTTTGGTAATCATAAAAAATACTAAAAATTAAAAAGGATATATGCATTTAATATCTTGTATGACAGAAAATAGATTCCATGTTATGCATTTGATAATATATTTTCTTAATGCCCATCATGTCAGTCACAGTAGGTGTCGGCATGTTAAAGAACCTTTACTGCTCAATGGTCGTAAGTGCCGAGCATATGCAAATTTTTGGTGACGTCTCTATATGACTGAAATATTCTTTAGTGGGACGTTAAACAACGATAAAACAAACGTAGCATCTGTGTGAAATATATTACACACATAAAAATTTTAAGTACAAATGAAATAATAATAATAAAAATCTAAAATTCTCCGTGATTCTCTGTTAAGAACTTTTTGAATTTATTTTCCAGTTTTAAAAAACTATTTACAAGTTGCAGAAAAGAATTTCTCCAGACTGATTCAGAATAGATATACTGATAGCATAGCAATATATTGGTAAGATGAATACGCGTTAAAATGCATGAAAAACTCCTTTCATATTCGACCGGTAGTTCAAATGAGGTAGGGCGTACATCCTTTACGCCATAACAGTCAATTCTTTCAGTCATCTTTCAACCAATCATTTTGATAGTGCAGGCAGTATAATGATGCCGTATCGTATTTCGTGTCACCTGATGTGTGATTGACGGAATTCATCAGTTTTATTTTTGAAACTATAAAACCTCCAGACATTGATTGAATTCTGACCTCTTAATCGTTAAAAATATTTCGTTGAGAGCCCGATGAGGTATCCGTTTCTCCATGATCCAACTGTGTTTGCTTCGCAGAAATGGTAAGATATAAAAGCCCACTTCACAGAGTTGCTTATCACATTGCGACTCGTCTTTATTCCGGCCAAATATTTCATTTAACAGACACACTTATAAGGTACAAATCAAGGAATTTTCAAGGAGAGGCGTGGAGTTTATTGTGGGGGATAAGATACCGCCATACACGTGGAGGGTCATGGATTCAAACTTCGCCGGAGACGACTGGCCCCGTGTCACAATAGGTGTCGGCACAATGAAGAACCCTCAAGTGTCGAGCATAGGCCAAAATTTTAGTTTAGCTTTTTTGTGACGTCTCCATCAGTTTGACTTTTTAGTTTGGCTTTTTATATGATTTGTATTTCAACATATATTGACAAATTGAAAAAAAAATGAAAATAAAGTTTAAGCGTAGAGTAATTATGGTAACTGTTACGGTTGATCTACGTGGTTTTTCACTCAAGACATTTCCCCACTGAACTACCATAAGACCTATAAATAAAACAAAATATCAAAACAAAAATTATTAAACTAAATATATCTCTATGTAATTTTCAGAGCTATAAAAAGGGCTATCGCAATAAACAAGGCTAGGTCTGTGAGCATCTTAGCGTTTAAGACTAAATTTTAAAGTACGGTTAATCCAAATCTGGTGTGTTGTTTTTAAAAAATCTATTGCCCCCCCCCCGAAGAATCATCTTCGTTAATCAGAGTCAACATTACTTGACCAACTTACAGTTATAATTGCTCCTCGTTGAAGACCGCAGATCAAAGCAATTACATAACAGGGACAAAACATCAAGTCTGGGTGAACAGGGTATCCATAGTGACGGGGTCATAAATCGCCTCAAGAGATAAAAACTCGCATTCCTATGTACACAGATATATACGCGTAAGTCAAGAACTGTATCTAGTTATATATATATTGCTAATTAAAAAAAAATTGATATGGAATCTTTTATAAAAACATTGGGGATATCAATGCTACATGTATATTTTACCAATTTTATAACAAAAAACATGTATACAGTTGTCGTTTAGAAAAAATGCGCTACTGAGTTAGGGTGGATGTAGATATACACAGATTATCGAACAAAATTTTATTTTGAACTTAAAATATAGCATGCATTACATAGGCGTCGGAGCCGGGGGCTAGGGCCGGCTAAGCCCCCCCCCCCACTTTTTTGGCAAAGATCGGCATAGGTGACAAAAAACTTTTCTCGCGTGTGTGTGTTTTAAGTTGGTTTAGCCCCCCCCCCCCACTTCTGGCGTGTGTGTGTGTTAAGTTGGTTTAGCCCCCCCCCCCCCTTTCAATTTGCTTGCGACGCCTATGCATTAATTTCAAACGTTGTATTTTAAGATTAGAAATCAATTATTAAATTGTATTTTTGGATCATTAGACGCGCCGACATTGAACTTGGTCACAATCAAGGGAAACTGTGCATTTGTAATTGTTTCTATTTATCATTTGGTCATTAAACGTCATTTACGGTTTTAAATTATTTTAAAGAGCGTAAAATATATTTAAGTACAATAAAATAATTAATAAAGTATAATATATTTGCATAAATTCAATATATCCATTTAGCCATATACATAGGCGTCAGAACCGGGGGATAGGGGGCTTAGGCCCCCCCTTTTTTTTTTTGCAAAGATAGACATAGGTGTTGAAAATTGGGGTATAGTCTGGTTTGTGTGTGTGTGTTTTAAGTTGGTTAAGCCCCTCCACATTCATTTTGCTTCCGACGTCAGTGATATATATATACGTAGTCGATACTTTCAACCATCTTCCACCCAATCATTTGATTGTGTAAGCAGTATTATGCTGTCATTGCATATTTCGTGTCAGCTGATATGATCTTGAATATGTATGTATTGGCGTGATTTGCAACAATCATGACTCCCTTGTGATTGAAGATTTTCAGAGGGGTTGAGCAGTCTGTGGACTGTAATACATTTAACTAATGTCAATCTGATTTTTATTATTAATTGTAATATACAAGTTTAAATCGTGTTGTATATTTTATTTAAAAAAAAAACACCAGTCAGACTATTTACCCCTGTGCGGTAGTTGACGATGACCAGAATTCCAGATTAATTAGCATATGAAAAATCAGACACGACTTGTTCAATTTTGATCAGCTATAGCTTGTTACAGTACATGTTTGATCGATGTTGAAATCGATTTTCAAACGAAGGTTTACTTGCGGGAGGCCTGTGGTCTCTCCCCGGGTACATTTTGAAGATATATCATAGAGTTTTTTTGTTTTGAATGAATAGAATATCCCAACGATTGCTATTCCTCCAAACCTGTATGAGTTCATTTGTTGGTGTTAAAATAAGTTTTTTGAAACCTGGGAATTTTACTTTTATAAAGTATCGAATGGTAAAAACCCACGTGAATGAATTGTATGTTTCGTATAACGAAATCGGGTACAGATTTCCTTGAACTTTTGCTAATACATGTATATTATTCGTACCACTTTTAATCTTAATTTAAAAAAAGTGTACACAGTTGCACAATACTTTAACTGAAGTTCATATTAAAGTCGGGTAGATAAAGGTATCGGCATACATTAGCTTTAGTATATCATAAACGTCCGGTAGTTTAAGTGGAATGGTCAGGAGACCAGGAAATTCTATACCTTTATACTAGTATCGCATACATGATAATTCTATTGATGTAAACTTTTTGTGATTTTAAAGTCATGATGAACCTTGATATTATATGCAGCAGACGAAGAACTGTTTTAAACCATTAAACCAATGAAACAAAACATAGTACCGTTAAAATATTGGGAATGAGAAATACATCTTTTGACCGAGCAAAAATACATGTGTGGAGAGAGAGAGAGAGAGAGAGAGAGAGAGAGAGAGAGAGAGAGAGAGAGGGAGAGAGAGAGAAAGAGAGAGATTTCAGAACTTCGAATTTTTAAGCGCCGTCACAAATTTGGCTTACAGTTTTTGTTTGAAAATCTGTTTTATAAACCAGATACGTAGATAACTAAACGTAATACGAAGTAGGTAGGATCGAAAGAAAATAAACCTCGATAGGATTAGTCGAAGTTCCGTTATTTCTTTTTGTCGATATTTTAATTGATGTCACAAAATGTGTAAATTGACATACGATGTCTAATATCACGGTTACGGATAGTTGAAAAGCGATATACGTGTAAGGTAGAAGGTCCCACGTGTCCAACTCTGTGCAGAAATGTGATTACACTTCACGCACGGATAACTTAACTTTGATTTGACGGCTTGGGTAATCAATTTCATTACATGACGTAGAAGAACTTTGGAGTTTGATGCAATTATAACAGAACTGTTGAACAAAGTGAAAGTCGGGGGTTTTTGTTTGGTTTGGGATCAATTTGAAGGTACATATTTCGGGTACTATAGAAGATAATTGTCGCATTTAAGCGAATAGTAATGTATTTTTTTATATTTAATCAATAGATTGACCTCGCATAAAAAAAAACAAAACAAAACAGAATTCCGTTCGACAATTCCAGTAGTATACGGAGATCAGCAGCCACTATTTGCGATGGTTTTCAACAGCCGCGATTTGCGATGATTTTCAACAGCCGCAATTTGCGATGATTTGATTCATCCCCGCGATTTGCGAGGAATTTCAACCGCCGCGATGACGGCGACCGCGTCAAATAGCCGCGATTTCATCGCGGACGACTGCTCATAACTAACCCCGCCGCGATGACGTGACTTTTGCGGAATCCGCGTGGCCCGTACTGTACATATGTATAAAAGTATTAAAACCAACAAAATCCTATACATATATACATGCACACACACACATGCACACACACCCCACAGGAGGCCGAAAATATGACAATTAATTTAAAAATGTAGTAAGTATACATGTGTCTGTTTCATTTTTATAATATGATAAAAATGATAAGACACATGGATATACTATTTTTTTTTATTTACATATTTTTTTACTTCTGTGACATACACATTCACATGCAGTATAACTTACATCTTATTTTCAATGACATTTAACATTTAAGAACTAAAACAATATTTACAAGCAATGACAATAAACATACATGTATATGTACTCACACTGAATGTTTTGATTTCCTAGTTCTTAGTTGATTTACATCCTTCCTGATTTATATCACCACATATTGACGACTACAGCATGTCATATTTCAGGTAAAACTTTTGCAGCATTGTTCTCACACAGACAGACCCTGTAATCACAAAATGATAATTCCCATGAAAAGTGAATCAGAAAATGTTAGACTTTTTGCCAGCAAAGTGTGTCATGATTGTTACAAACTTCCTATGAAATAGAATTGGATGCACTTTTCATTGGCTTTGAAACTGACAACACAACGCTTTCATCTCAATTACTGTACAGTGTATATACATGAGAATGTATAATGTACCGCATTTGAGGGACAAGTACATGTATCATAGTAAACTCTACGATTTAATAGGACTTGATTAACAGCAGCCAGTAAAAACACTTGTGTACCAGTGAGATAGAGCGGAAATAGTGATTATTGCAATAAATACATGTAAAGCCATTTCATACATTATAAATGCATGTACTATATATGATTACCTTCTTAAGCCACTTGGATGCACTTGTTTAGAAATATATTGTACAATGTCAATGTACATGTACACAGTGAACAATACAATACATACATGTAAGACATTCTCACCATCACACGGCATCAGATTCGTTTTGTACATGTAGAACATGTACACTTGTAGCCTAAATGTATAAATTTAAAAAAAGTTACTATGCCAATAGATTATTACGGTACTCACTTTTGATAAATATATTTAAACTGTACCATGCTGACATTCATTTACCGTACATGTAGAATGTCAAGTGTACATGTAGAATTGTGCAAGATATTGATGTCATGGGAAACTGATCTTATATTTCAACACAAGTTCTACACATGTACATGTACATGTAAAGTGCATGTACAATGTATATGTACTAGACAACCTTTACTTGCAATATTTGAAGATTTTTTACTTCAACAAATTTCAATGTTCACAAATTTATTTTATCTTGACTTCAAAACAACAAAATTTTAACCCAACAAAACTTTTCTGATTCTGCAGTATAATGTAACTTCTACACACACAAATGTGTGGCTGTATTACATGTGTACTACTGTTTATCTAATTTGGTGTATTATGCCACACTCGACAATTTTTCAGTAATATGGTGTTGGCTAGTTTTTAATGGAGGAGGAGACAATCTGGTTACATTGCACCTGGGAAGAGACTACCTACATGTACCTTCCGAAAGTCAATTGGCAAACTTTCTCACAAAATCAACTTACAAATGTACATGTAGGTTCTAACAGGGTTCAAACCTGCTCTGACCAGAGGTGAAAGATTTTATGGTTTAAAGTGGGATGCTCTGACCACTCAGCTAATGAGGCCCCATGTATCATACCTACATGTACCGGTACTTTGTACATATCAAAATAGAACATATGACCTGTTATCATTCCACTAAGTCATTCACATTTCAGTAACAAATAATGTATACAAGTCACGTATATATACATGTAGTGACCTCTTGTCTGATCATGATTGGAGATATTTTTTGATTTTCAGAATAAACAGTCAACTTTAAATTTACGTAATGATTTCTATTTTAATTACCAATATTGATGTATACCATACATGTACATGCATGAAAGAAACAAAAGTGTGACGGAAAAAAAAAATGAAAAAAACATCATATATATATACATATACATGCATGTGTTTTGTACATTTTGTGTATATATATACAGTCTTGGTGAATACACTGACTTCAGGGCTGTCACTGATGAGAAATTCTATATCGATAAGTAAAAAGTATATATCGATAAAATGAATAAGTTAGTACTTCTTTGAATACATTAAAAATGAATAGATTCATTGTAATATTTTGGTGTTTTATTGTATATTTGATTATCTGAAGATGAAAAAAAGCAATTATTGCAAGGAAAACATTGTTTATTTGAACAAATTGAACAATTAGAAAACAAAAGGCCCATGGGCCACATCCCTAACCCAAACTGTGTTGGTAGCTTTCAAATATGGGAATCTAAAATTTACAAATTATTTTAACACTCCTTAGGAGTGGAGGAGACTTAAACATGAATGAAAATGACAAAGCTGGGAAAGATGTTAAAAACATGTCAAAAATGAGTTTTCCACTTTATTCAATAAACAGAAAATTGAATCATGCATCCATAAAAATCTCTCAGATGCAATTAGTTTTTAAATCCATACAACAGTTCTGGAAAAGATTTTTAAAGAGGGGAACCCGAAGGCCTCTTTTGCCCCACCTGGATCCACTCCTAGGCACATCTGGCCGAAATTAAAAAAAACTTGGTAGAGGACCTTGAGTTCTTACTTCCTATAAAGTTTCATCAAAACCCCTTTAGCAGTTTTCGAGAAGAATTCAAAAATGTGGAAAATTACTCTCCTCCCCCACCCCTTCATTTTTGAAGTCTTAAAAAATTCAAAAAATTTAATTTCAGCAAAATTCTTTCAGGAAAGCATTTATCTACCAAACCACAGGTAAAACACATAAAATAAATACATTATAATTAATAATTGGGGAGAAAATCAAAGAAATCATACAAAAATGAATGAAAATTACGAAGTCTAAAAAGATGTCAAAAACGAGTCAAAAATTTATTTTCTAATTTCAACGAAATTAACACAAACTTGAATCATATATCTATTTAGATCACTCAAATACAAGTTGTTTTTCAATTCATGTAGTGGTTCTGGAAAAGAAGATTTTTAAAAAGGGATACCCCCTGGGGCCTCTTTTGCCCCACCCTGTATCCACCCCTGGGTCGGTCGGGCCAAAATGAACAAACTTGGTGGGGGACTGTGAGTACCTACTTCCTATAAAGTTTCATCAAAATCCCTTTAGCGGTTTGGAGAAGAAGTAAAAAATGTGGAAAATTAACAACCCCCCCCCCTCCTTTCATTTCTGCAGTCTAAACAAAATCATAAAAAATTCAAAAAATTAAATTTCAGCAAAATTCTTTCAGGAAAGCATTTATCTACATGTACCAAACCACAGGTAAAACACATAAAATAAATGCATCATAATGAATAATAGGGGAGAAAATCAAAGAAATCATACAAAAAAGAATGGAAATTACAGTCTACAAAGACATCTAAAACCTGTCAAAAATTTATTTTTCAATTTCAATGAAATTAACAAACTTGAATCATACATCTATGTAGATCACTCACATACAGTTAGTTTTTCAATTTATACAGCGGTTCTGGAGGAGAAGATTTTTAAAGAGAGGTAACCCCTGGAGACTCTTTTGCTCCACCCTGGATCTACCCCTGGGCCGATCGGGCCGAAATAAAAAAAAAATGCTAGAGGATCTTCAGTACTTGCTTCTTATAAAGTCATCAAAATAAAATTCAGTGGTTTTGGAAGAGAAGTCGGAAATGTAAAAAGTTTACGGACAGACAGACAGACGGACGATGGACAAAAGGCAATCAGAAAAGCTCACTTGAACCTTCAGTTCCCGTGAGCTAAATTATATACCATAGTTCAATAACATGAAGTAAAACAAATGGAAAATTTTGGAAATTGTAGAAGAAAATACATCCTGTGAAACGCATAATAAAATATATCAATTAAATGATTGCATCAAATCAATTTGTATATCGATATATCGAGTCTATCAATGACAGCCCTAACTGATTTATTTTTATACAGTACAAATATTACTGAAGGTCAATGCCCACTTGTATGGAAAACATTCCACTAATTGAATATGGCAGACCAATCAAGCTAATATTACAAGGTTTCACTGATAAGAGCTTGGGTTTTTCTTCTGTTGTTTTTTTTTTTTTTTTTTTTTTTTTTTTGTATGTTACATGTCGTACACAGTCTGTGTAACATTTTAAAAATGTATGTACAAACTTGACCACTGGATCAACTTTTTCACTCATAATTCTAGTTTTTACTCTCTAAAAAAACCAAAAAGCACATGTACAGATTGTTAGAAGCCTATGTTCACAGAAGGCATATTCTTAATTGTTTGCTTTGTGCAATTTAGCCTTTCCATAACCCCTTCTACAAGTAAACTGTACATTGTACAATTACATGTACAGTGGTACCTTGCCTATAAAGATCATTGATGTCACTTACTTTTGTAACAAGACCATAATGATTCAGTCTCTTGAGTTGAAAATAACTAAATAATTCAGTATTAAATACATGTAAATCTACTCATCATAATCTAGACCCTCACTTCTGAGACCACCTCACTAAGCAGACAACTTTGAGTCAGGTGATCTTAATAGTAAGGCTCCATCCCAGCTGTATGTGTACATGAAACAATTACAAAATGTACATGTATGTACATGTACAAAATTTACAGTACGATCTACATCAGTACATGTATACATGTATATACATATGTGTAGGTCAAGCATCTTTCTTCCAATTTTGGGAAAATGCCACTGGCAACGTAATTGGCAATTTTTATGTGACTGTGTCAAATTTGGAAAAATACATGTAGTCTGCACACATGTACATGTACATGTAAATCATAGTTATGGATAGAGCTGTTATCGTGATTGAGATTAGCATCACGATACTGTATATATAGGTGAATTTTGCCGATATAATCGAAATAATATTGTGACATTCAACAGAATTAAATTCAGCGGTATTCTTCCTAACTATTAGGTATGCCAATTAAGCAGTGTTTGTTTGTTGGTTACTACATGCATTAATATCCACTCAGTAAGACAGACACATAATAGATGTTAAAAAAAAAAAACATTTTTTAGGAGTTTCACAATAAGGTATGTGATTTGTGTTTAGGTAGCTTAAATACATAATAAATATAAAGAGTTTCTTTTTTATTGGAGTCTCTGATGTCATGGTTAAATATTTTCATGATATCGTTGTCAAGTTTTCAGTATCGTGATTAATCGCAATGACGATATATGACAACAGATCTAGTTATGGAACCTCTATAACGTAGATCTATGTACATGTACATGTATTTTAGATGCCTTTGCCCCCTGCATTCATTTATTTTTTTCATTATGGTCTGACAGGTTGCAGTAAAAAAAACTGTCACTTACGGTGTAAATTTTCAGATTTTTTTTCATCAAATGTATATGTATACATGTAGACTGAACATGTACATCATCATGTGTACATGTACATATGTATGCACTTAGTCTTAGGTGTGTCCCAGCCTCTATACATTGTATTTTCATTATTTTTAATTTTGAAAATGTCATCAAAGCTAAACATAAATCACAATAGTAGCCATTCAAACATATAATGATAACATTTAAGAAAGGTCACAGATGGAAAAATGTAAATCCATATATGTCATAGCCAATTTATTTGTTATAAGTAGATATATGTACAGTGCAACTTGTATATTCAACTACATGTACCTCCTTATGAACACAACAAAACCAGTGTTTATATGAAGGTGGTCTTTATATAGAGATTGATTTGTACATAAATGATACAACATTTGTACATGTGTTGGAGACAGCAAAAAAAAAAGTCTTTCTATATGTGACTAGGTGGTCTTTATACACAGGTGGTCGCTAAAGCTGGTTTTACTGTACATTGTATGTAGTGCCTACAGGTATATATTTGTCACCAAGTTATAAATGTAACATGATGTTTGTTACAACTTAAGAGAAGATCTTTAAAAGTATGTGGCGTGTAGATATATATGATGATCACAGAAATGACTTGTATGATTTTAATCCTGCACTGTATATAAATCAAATCCTTTTTAAAGCTACATGTTGTGTGACAGTACGAGTCATTTATTTGTATACTATCAGTATACATCCTAAGTAAACTATATTTCAATAAATTAAAAATTTACTCAAGTTCAACTAGTTACTTTTACTTAAACAAATAATGAAATATATCCACAGTTCTTACAAAATCAATACACACAACAGAACAAAGGGAACAAATTCATACTTTAAAATGTTCAATGGACAAACTCCCTGGGCCATACAAGTGCATTCCAATACGTCATGCACAAGTACATGTATGTAAACATTTCAATGATTTTTTTCTTCCACCAGAAGATCTACAAATAAACACATGTACATGTACAAGAAGCAGAACCTTACAATTATTAAAACTACATGTACATGAACATTGTCAAAACAATCTTTGAAGAGAAACTTTCTCAGTTTTTTTTTAGGGAAGGGGGATTAATGTTCTAATGATATCACTACATGTATAAATACTGTTTATGAGTCACTGTTTTAATATTACTCTAAATAATGCCAGTCAGTCAATGTTTTTACGACATTACTGTACTGGTAGTGAGTCAATGTTCTAATGATGCATTACTGCAAATAATGTTAGTGAGTCAATGTTTTATGACATTACCAAAAATACTGCTAGTGAGTCAATGTTTTTATGATATTACTGTAAATACTGGTAGTGAGTAACTGTTTTAATATTATTATTACCTTAAATGATACTAGTACTTAAGTCAATGTTTTATTACATTACATTACCTTAAATACATGTACTTCTAGCTATAGTGAGTCAATGTATTTATGATATTACTGGAAGTACTGCTAGTGAGTCAATGTTTTTTACATTACTGTAAATGCTGCTAGTGAGTCAATGTTTTTTACATTACTGTAAATGCTGCTAGTGAGTCAATGTTTTTGACATTACTGGAAGTACTGCTAGTGAGTCAATGTTTTTTACATTACTGTAAATGCTGCTAGTGAGTCAATGTTTTTGACATTACTGTAAATGCTGCTAGTGAGTCAATGTTTTTGACATTACTGGAAGTACTGCTAGTGAGTCAATGTTTTTGACATTACTGTAAATACTGCTAGTGAGTCAATGTTTTTGACATTACTGTAAATGCTGCTAGTGAGTCAATGTTTTTGACATTACTGGAAGTACTGCTAGTGAGTCAATGTTTTTGACATTACTGTAAATACTGCTAGTGAGTCAATGTTTTTGACATTACTGTAAATGCTGCTAGTGAGTCAATGTTTTTGACATTACTGTAAATGCTGCTAGTGAGTCAATGTTTTTGACATTACTGTAAATACTGCTAGTGAGTCAATGTTTTTGACATTACTGTAAATGCTGCTAGTGAGTCAATGTTTTTGACATTACTGGAAATGCTGCTAGTGAGTCAATGTTTTTGACATTACTGGAAGTACTGCTAGTGAGTCAATGTTTTTGACATTACTGGAAATGCTGCTAGTGAGTCAATGTTTTTGACATTACTGTAAATACTGCTAGTGAGTCAATGTTTTTGACATCACTGTAAATGCTGCTAGTGAGTCAATGTTTTTGACATCACTGTAAATACTGCTAGTGAGTCAATGTTTTTGACATTACTGTAAATGCTGCTTGTGAGTCACTGATTTTACATGAATTTTACTTTTCATAATGAGCATTTGGTTAGGGATAGTTAATATATACTTTCTGTACCTATATGAGGTCTTACAAAATTGTAGGTACATGTATATGTATGACCCCATACTGGGAATAGAACCCAAGACTTTCTGCTTGTGAGTCAAACATTATATTAACAGACCAATGTACATGTAAGCAGTAAACAAAAACTTTTAAAATCGTACATCCAAAAAATGTAACAATACATGTATGGTAAATGTGGATCCAAAGAGGCATTAGATGCAATTCCTGATAATGTTGCATTCATTAGCTGTTTCGTTCAAACGTTTCTTTTTTTTATTTTTACAATGTAATTACTTATGTATACAAATACATGAACATGCATGTTCACAGAAGTGAAAATAAATGCATAAAAACAGTAAAAATAATGTGAACTCATCTGTCATGGATTTTAACGGGTCAAATAATGATAACAATAAGTAATAGCTCACACACCTTCACAACTTACATGTACAGTGAAATACATGTACATGTAGATGATTGTATTAAACTCTTCAAATGTTATCGCTGCATGTCTATCTTAACACACAACAGGTGCATTGTTCAGTCGTTATAACAGGTGCATTGTTATAACTCTACCTACATGAAAGGCTGGCAAATGAAGTAAAGTTTTCAGTTTTATGGCTCAACAGATATGGTCTGGTTTCTATAAGCCAATGTAAAAATAAAGAAAACAAAATGCTCAAGTACATTGTACAACTTTACATGTACCATTATACAGTGTTCCAGTTAGAAATTTGGAGTGCTAGAGTTTACTCAGACAAAAAAGGCCACTCTCTGTCCATCAACAACAACAAAAAATAACAAAAGGCACATCAAGGATTTTCCACACTGGGAATGCCTTTTGAAATGGGAAATTTAACAACATTATAATGAAATTGGGAAATCTAGAAATACACAAAACTACATGTATGTAAAAATATAAGAGTCTATTCAAATTCATTGTCACTTGATTTCAATTGGCAAATTTCAACTGCAAACTGGAAAAAAATCATTGTTTTTTGTTTTGAGAATGAGGCCTTAAATTAATTTGGCCAAGTATGATAGGGTGGAAAATCCATGTACATATATAAATCATTAAATGTACATTAATTTACATGCACATGTATACATGTACAGTCCCTGGCCATAAGTATTGGCGCATTCCGACGATGTCGTTGACGTTTACAAGTAAAACATCGAGGTGGAGGGAACATGTGAAAGTGTAATATCTTAATAATTAAAGAAGGTACTTACATAAGATTTTCAGTACTTTCAGATCTGTCCCCTAGCTCTAATTACACATCGTATTCTCTTAGGTAATGTTGCATACAAGTTCCGAATACATGTATAACACAATGGTAACTGTGACCATATATCGTTCACAACTCTGATGAGGTCAGTCCTATTTTGAACCTCTCCCAAACGTTCAGAAAGTTGTATATATATATGTGTGTGTGTGTGTGTGTGTTCATGTGTTCTTACAAAATCCACTGGATGAAAATACAGATTTGAAATAAAATATTAATTTTCTTAGTTGATGTAACATTTTATTGTTTCAATCCATTTAAAACAAGGTTATTAACTGCATGTTGACCTTTTTGTGCATTTTTTTTTCAATCCAGGAGTGTTTATATGCCTATATTTTTGTTGCTCTAATATTGAGGCAACCTGAAACTTTTTTTTTTTAATTTTTAGCGCCAGTTTCTTTTCGACAGAATTTACAAAACAGACTGCCCACAAAAATTGTAAATTTTGTCTGTAAGTTAAAATCTAGAGTCCAACACCCGTGACCTGATCATCAGACAAACACCTATAAAGTTCTTTAATTTATAGGTGTTTGTCCGTCAATCAGATGTTTGACTCTCGATTTGAATTTACAGATAAAATTTCCAGTTCCGACTGTGGTTAATCCCTTTGGGGATTCTGTAGCGGACGTTTTATTGTGTTGCCCTACGATAAAACGGCCACGATAGAATCCCCAAAGGAATTAGGTTGTGGTCTACCTGCCCTCCTTGTCGAACACTAGGCCCAACTTTCTGCCCTGATTTTACCACTTAAAAATCGCTTAAATTAAAATCGAAATTGGGGCAGAAAGTTCGGCCTAGTCGAACACTAGCCAGAACTCTGTTCCAGTATCCCTTTAACCAAGATCGTTTAAACTTAGTACTGTCTAATGATGCTTCTGTTGAAATCGACCGAGAAAAGAAAATGTCATTGTGTGCTGTTAGGAAATTTTCAAGTCGAAAACATGAGAGCGATACGTGTTTTTATACAGTAATCCACGTTAGTTAGATGCTCTAGTTTATCGAAACTGAATAACCAAATAGGTTGTTGTAAAGCGCATAACAGACCATGATTTCGATAATGTAATTTCACAGTGAAAACGGACAAACTTTTGATTTCCTGCTGGTCGCAATGTGGTGACTGAATGAGGATAAACACTCGCCAAAATCTAAAAAATGGTCGCATTTGCGAGTGATTTGGTCGCATTGTAGAGCGCTGCATGTCATAGTAATAAGTTCCTCTTTTTTTATTACAACAAAATTTTATGTCAACGAATTTGTTTTATTTTTAAAACAACAAAATTTTAATCCCACAAAAATTTCTGATTCTACAGTATTACCCAAAGTATGAGTAGAAAATTAAAAAGTAAAATTTGTTTGAGAGTGTCAATAAGTTAATTAATGGAAGTAAGTTTTTATTTTGTTTTGTTTTTTATCATATTTGGTGGTGGTTTACTGTTGGGGTAGGGGGTGGGGGTTGAGTTCACAAGGAAGTCTTACTGTTTATCCATACTATGGACTACTGTAATTAAATACATGTGACGTGTATATACATTTTGTTGATCTTCTTAATCTATTGACAGTCTATTCAGGAACAGTGTACAAATGTACATCATAAAAACAGCTTTTATTTGTTATTATACTGAAAATTACTATATTAGTAGAAGTAAAATGGAATTTTTTTTTGTAAACATAGTTAATGCCCAATGTGAGGTCCGACTGAAAATATTTTTTTCAGTTTTTGGAACAGAAAGATAATCTCTTTCAAATACATTAAAACCTGCCATAATAAACACCTCAATTTAGCAGATCCCCTCTAATAAGGGACAGTTTCTCTACATCAGTACATGTAGGTCCGATTTACATTATATATAAGACTACTAGCGTGTTTTAAATAAATGGACACTTCACTTACCCGGACAAAGGACAAAGTTGTTGGCCCCTATATCAAGTATATGCATAATTTCTTTATTTTTATCTTTGAATTGGTGGATAGTCTTCCTATGATTGACTTCCATTGCCGGTAATTTCTCACTAAGCTGTATGTCTCAACTTCTATTTTAAGAAATAGTCCTACAATCTTTAATTTTATGTTTTTGCTTGATACATGTACATATGTATTAATTTCCTTGCATTCAATGCATCCTAACAGTTGATTACAAGAACGATTTGTGTTGATTATGCATATGCATGAATGTTTTAGCAGTGAATGGTCATCCTTCATTTAGCGGACATCTCTCTATAATGGACAATTACATGTGTTAGTTCAATTTGATTACTTCGGCAACTGTTCACTAAACACAGGTTTTACTGTGCATGTGCATGAGTTTGTGAATGATGACAACTAGCTATAGTATAATACATGTAGGTTACATATGTACATGTATACATATGTCATAATGATGTAGATTGATGTACATGTACATGTATACATACATCATAATGATGTAGATCCATGTACATATATACATGTACATGTGTATTACTCTAATAATAGGAATCAATTGCCAAGATAGAAAGCAACAGATGCCAGTTTTACTAATGAATTAATTACCATGAGCTGGGCAAGTTTCAAACTGTCAACCCATCACAGGCAATTGCAGTGAGCCTTACCAATCACCCATGTCTAGCAATAACTTATCAACCCCTGAAAAACAAAGGATTTGGTCTCTTCTGTAAATCAATCATTGAATCAAGTCAAATGTGTCTTTAGGCAGGGGCTGCTCTGGCTCAAAAAATCTTGTCGCCAGAAAAATCGCCAGTTGTGATTTTCTGTCGCCAGATGTGATTTTTTGTTGCCAGTTTAAAATTTTTGGAGCCAGTCCAATACCATGTACAAATGTAGAGAAAATACAATTTCTAACCCTGTAAAATGTGGAGATGTTCAATTGTGAATTGTGTAAATTTTCCAAAGGTGTTGCTGCGTTGGTTGAAAAAATTTGTGGCTCAAAAACAAAATCACCAGTAGTCAAAATCTGTTGCCAGTTTCCAATTTTTGGAGCCATATTCAAAGTAAAAATAAAAGTTTATTGAGGTTATATAACTGTGTTACATTTGTTACATTTAAAAGATGCATCCATTCCATTACACTGTATAGTTTTTAATGTGGAGTGCGGATGTCGTAGAAGACACCATGATCTCGCTTAATAGATATTTCTTAGTTAAATATTTTAAGTAAAATCATTGAGGATTGATATACAAGCTGCATGGATTTAATATAGCATTAATGATGTTGATATTTTAAGTCTGCATATAGGACAGAACATATACATAGTGATTATAGGTGTGGAGGTTTAAGTATTCAGGTAATCACTTTATCTGTACAATCATGTACCTGACCACTACAGGTCGCTGTGTATGTAATTATACCTCAGTATAGTCTAAATTAGACTCTAATGACATTAATTAATAAACAAGGTTATTAGTCCCTGTTCCTGATTTCCAATTAATATAATTGAAGATATACAATGTAATTGACTTATGTAACCTAGATGTCTTAGTACTTCAATAAAATGGAGGCGCCAGAAATATCGCCAGAAGCAATTTTTTGTCGCCAGTTGAAATAAAAAATCGCCAATTCCGACATTGGCGAAGCCCAGCACAACCCCCTGCTATAGGGGTAAATCAGTTAAGACTCCTAGCCTGGTCATGGGATCTTCATCTTGATGAACATTTGCACCTGTATAGGTCTACCAACCCGTCCAAGGTAAATTGGCACATACATGTATTTACATGTACAAACTGAATCATAACAGGGGTGATAGACTTGTTTTTGGCAATACAATTTTTAGAGTTACATGTACAGTAATACAGTCCTGTTTTACCACAGGTGCATTTCTATTTTTGGGAAAAAAACATATTGTTTAGGTTTTTTACAGACCCAAGATGTGCCACTTACCCTTGCAAAATTTGGTAGACCTACCTGTACATGTAAGGTATATGGTCATGAAATTCACAACATTCACCTTATCTTGTACATTGTACGTGCACATGTAAATGCACATTTGTAGCTACATGTAAACATGTGCAAAATGTACATTGTACCAAGCTAGTTTCCATTCAAAAACACTTTTTTCGGTGAAATCTTCAATTTTTGTGGCAAAATCACTACAAAGAGGAAAAATGTCTACGAAATGCGTCCTACATGTACATGTACATTGTACATGTATATACGTAATGCCATAGGCAGGGGTCAGAAGACGCAAAGACTCCTGGATAC
This sequence comes from Atrina japonica, assembly GCA_030159075.1. Lineage (NCBI taxonomy): Eukaryota > Metazoa > Mollusca > Bivalvia > Pterioida > Pinnidae > Atrina > Atrina japonica. Next base: position 15,644 of record BROG01000481.1, on the reverse strand, counting down.
GGAGAAACCACAAGTCACTAAATCAATGCATGTCTGTAGAATGATATATGTAGAAATGTCCCTATTAGAATCCAAACCTCCTATGGAAATAAAAATGAGTCATGTACTAGTATACTACTACTACTATGTAAATCACATTCCTGATGACTTTTCAAATGATGTAAACAAATCATTTTAAAACATACTACATGAATGAGAATCCTCAAGTCACTATCAGAATACCATGTGATCTGAATGTGTAGGGACCCCTCCCCTCCAACCACCAGAAATCTCTGTACTGCCAGATTTACATGTACATGTACACAAACTAGAAGAACAATCTCTGAGGAAATCATACTTCTTGGACTTTCAGTACATGTACATATATCCCAGTAAACTTTCACCAATGCAGGCAATTTTAAGTTTAAGTTCTGTTAAGAATTACATGTACATGTGTACTAGTACTAATGAAAAAATTCAATAATTTTGACATCAAGTATAGGTAAAACGTGTATTGGCACATAATTTTTTAGCACCAAGTATTTTCGGCACTGGAACATGCAATATTGCAGTTAATATCTCATAGTAAATATTAATATTCAAAAATTAAAATTTGAGCATTGGCTGGTACATGTATTTGCAAAAGTTAATATAAATTGGTTCATTTGACAATGAAAATTATACTTGACTTGAAACTTGATATTAACGTCACATATTTTCTTCATATATTAATCTGAAATATAATAACTTATATATGTACATATGTACCATAAGTACCCAAATTACTTGCAAGCAAGTGCTGAAATTACTTACTTACAAATGCCAGAATTACTGTCCCAAAATTACCTGACACTGTGAAGAGGTGTGTCAAAATTACCTGACATTGTCAAGAGGTGCACTGTCACGAATTAATCAGAATTACACCTGGTGAAATCGGCAGCTAGTTATTTCAGCACCTAGTTTATGCAATACAGCATATCAGCACCTGTTGAAATCAGCACCAGGTGATTTGGGCACCTATATTTGTCAACCGATCAGCAAAGGTGTTAGATTTTCTTACATGTATGAGTTCAAAATGGAAAATGAGACAAAGCTAAATAAAACTGATAGATTTCTGGAATTCACATCTTAAATAATATAAATTTGGAATTATGACATTACACAACTTGATGGCGATGATTTTTTAAATAAAAGATCAGTTAAGCAAATTACCAAATTTCAGACGACAGTGATGAAAAATAGTTAAAAAGACTGATACAAATTTATGTTGCTGTGAAAATGTTTCAACATCTTGCTATGAAGAAAGTAGGGAGGACTTCTGCCCCTGATTTACCAAGAAAAAAGTAACTTAAAATCGGGGCAGAATTTTGGCCTAATGTTTTGTCTACTATGTAAACACAAACAAAAATACATTACTCAGACATAAATAAATCAACATGAAGACTGAAGACTCTTGATTTTATAGATGCTATAAATATAATCTATAGGAATTGGGGCCAGAATTGGAATTTGAGTGTTGTAGTAAAATGTAGGCAGTGTTAGTGGTGTTGAATCTAGGATCTGAAAAGGGCACACAAAATCAGTGTGAAAGAGCACACAATTTCAGTTTGAAAGGGCACTTTAAACGCGTAAATTGGTTCTGAAGGCACCTGCACTAGAATATGTGCATATTCTTGGGGCTCCACTAATAAATTTTAAATACTTTTCTTTAAAAATGTTAGAAAAAAACAAAAGATAGTTTTTCTAGAAATAGAATTATTTAATAATTTTTTTCAATGAAAAAAGTGGCACAAGAGCTAGTCCTGACCTGATATTTTATTTTTTTGTTTTGTTTTTGTTTTGCCAATCCAGAAATATATATTATATAGGAATCTAAAAAAATAGTTGTGAAATTAGTCTACTGATTAATTAAAACAAGCTAGTAAATGTCTCAAGTTAAATATTTGATACATAATTTACACTTTGATATGTGACAAAAATTATTTCCTAAATTGGTAATCGATTGTCATGCTTAAATTACATGTATCTAAATAAATTCAACAAATTTGTTAGATTTAGTCCTATTTTAATTTTTCCTCACTGTATCACATAGGAAAGGAAAAGTCCCGAGAATTCTGGGAGTCGTGTGACACGAAGTCGATAAAGTCCGAGAACAAATTTGCTTTTGGATTTGGCAGAAGACTTGGCTGTTTATTCCCATTTACAGTATTTTTGCAGCGATTATGGCTTTAAAAAGTCTTTGGTGAATTCCTATATATGTATATGTATATTAGTACTTCGTACGACTAGCAACTACAACTACAAGGAATTTGCATGAATCGGTTTAAAATCAACGTGTCCGTGGACACAAGCTATTTTCCAACTCGCGAACTAGAGTCTGCTTCAAACGATGAATTCAACCACATAGCAGCACATAACCTTCTTTAATGTGATATTTTGAAATAAAACATCATTTTATTTGCTTGTAAATATATTTTTACAAACATTTTATGTATACATTCAATTTTCTAGCCAATTGAAAATAGTGGAAATTCAGTGAGTTTGTCGATATTCCCAATCACCTACGAGTCATTTGACTGCCCTATCTCGGATGATTACCTGAAGTTATTTTCAGCCGTGAAATATACATAGTCTTGACACGAGTAATTGGGGCAATTAACAGATTAAAGAGTAAACAACATGGATGGGGTTTCACAAGCAATTTCGCTAATGAATTTTTTTTAGGGGGGGGGGGGGCATTATTGGCGATTGACATCGTGAAAAAGGGCATGGCGCTGGGGAAAAGGGCATGGTGCGGCGCCATGCTATGTTGCTCTAGATTCAACACTAGTGTTAGGCCCTTGAGCCCAATGTCCCGACTTTTGGCTTAATGGTTAGAATGCTTGCCTAGCATGCGAGATGTCCCGGGTTCGATTCCCGGTCTGGATCACAGTATTGGTGTCGCCGGTAAATGGATTTTCCGTCCTATCTGGTGATGACTGTTCTTGTCCTAAAGCATGGATCACTCACATGAGTGATAGGTACCATAAGTCGCAATGGGAATTAAGGATCTGAGATCTGAATTAAGGACCTCAAAATTAAGAATAAGGTAGGGAGGAGTGTAGTAAAATGTAAACCACTTTTGGCTTAATGTTTAGAATGCTTGCCTAGCATGCGGGTGGTCCCAGGTCCAATTCCCGGTGTGGATCACAAGAGTGTTACAAGGAGTGGTATTTCAATTTTCATCGATCACCTCAACACAAATTCCCAAAGATGGTTCGCCAATCACTTAAATATTTAGGCCTACTTTGACATTTCTTTACCATATAAATCATTTCAATCGTAATGTTTGCGTTTTAATGATTCTTAAATTATTTAATTGGCGTCCCATGACAAGATAAATATTAGTCAAAAGTTAAATATTTTCACCATTTTCGTGTGTACTGATATTGTAATGTCATTGACAGTGTATGTGTCTAGCCAGGACTTATAACATGCACGTATACATAGGGTTAATTTTCATTCTACACATTCAATACCAATCTAAAACAAGTGTACTACAACACTAATTAAGCTACTTACGTTCAATATACACATATCTTCGAATAATCACAATTTTAAGTGCATTTGTGGGGTAAACATCAGTTGTAATTTGATCCAAGTTCTAGCCACAAATTGATCACGCAGTAAATGCAGAGAAGTAATCGATTGGTAAATAAAATGATCATCCAAACAATTATAAGTGGACAAATTACAATACTTTTGCTAAAACCTGTAACTATCTTTTAAAATAATCAATTATATCTGATTAACTTAGATACGTAATTTAGATAAAATATATATTTAGTGCGGACTGCAGTAAAAAAATAAGTTACAATTATGTACAGAGTAAATTATAAAATTCCGGACAAAAACGGATGCAAATACAATTATCGGAAATTGCTAAGCATAACAAAGTTGAATCCGCGCATGAAAAAATCCAGCTCCTAAAACGGATTACGTAAGAACTCGAAAATGGTTAATTATGTGACTTTGCGGTACCTTTAATTTCACAAATTTCTTAATTATCTCGTATTACAATGACAATTTTTTAATTTATAGATTTTATCCGATATCTTTTAACCAGTATCTTTTTTTTTTTAATTTCCTATATTTTAACTTATCAAACGGACAATTTCAACCTGTAAATCATTTTACTTTTTATATTGTATGTACTTGCGGTACTTACCGGAGTCCTTGCAGTAACTTTGCGGTAGCCTTAATTTTACAATTTTTTTTATTATTACATATTGCAATGTCAATTTTATCATTTAGGGATTTTTATTCGATATCTATTAACCAATATCTCTTTTAATGTCTTATTTTTTAACTTAACACCCGGACAATTTCAACCTGTAATTCATTTTATTTTTATATAGTATGTCTGTACATGCGAAAGTACAGTCTATAAGGAATGCTGTACGTACCACTGTATCAGTATGTCATATATCACATGACTTTTTTTTCACAAATGCATGTACACCAGTAAATTGACCGAGCTGATCAGTGTCGGCCTGGCTCAGTCGGTAGCGCACTCGACTCTGGGTCGTGAGGTTGTGAGTTCGAGTTCCGCCGGCGGCAGTAAAAACTGGAGGTTCCGTGTCACAGTAGGTGTCGGCACATTAAAGAACCCTCACTGCTCAAGTGCCGAGCATAGGCCATAATTTGTAGCCCTTGGAGATGTCACCAAATGCCGGTGAAGGGCACGATCAAGAGTCGAGCGCGCTACCGACTCAAATTATGATGGTTAACAGTAGCTATGGTAGTTGTATAGTCACATATGAATTTAAATCTACTATTTGTGTTACTGCTTTAAAATAAATCAAATATTGAATGGTAAAATTTTGTTTTCAGAGGTTGTATTTTTCATGACTGATCAAAGCCTAATTTTATAGTCTACTCATGCGTATTGTACAGTTTATAAGGAATGCCATGTGATTCACAAGCCGATGCAAGGGTATGTATGACATTAGTTATAATTATAAGCAGCTCCATAACGGGCCAATTGAATTTTGCCGCCCGAGGGCGATTGTAACGGTTTTTGGTGACGTCATCAGAATGCTGGCTTCTAATTGGTCAATTCAAATGGCCCGCTATGGAGTCGCCTGTGACGTCATAACCGAAAGTGCCTCATACTGGAAGATAGCTCATATTGTCATGGCAATTAGGAGAAAGGGTCAATCGTTGGGCTTGGTGGCGTGTCTATGACCGGAAGTGAAAGATTGTGGGGGCTGCCATCTTGGATAACGAGCCAATGAGAGCCTTCGTAACAAGAGGTTAGGGTCACGAGAGGTCACGTGAGTTCAACGGCTCAGAAGTTTGGTTTTTCCAGTTTTGGACTGAAAGGGAATCTATTTTTAGAACCGAAACTTTGACATTTTCCAGGTTTGAGACTTGGAGTGAAATCAGTTAACGTGAGTTGAAGAGAGGTGTAATGCTAACAGGAGATGTTTTTTTCTCTCCAGTTTTAAGGTCTAGAATGAATGAACATTGATTAGATGATGGCGTATTCCCCTGATAGCATAATTAAGTTGTAAGTAATGAAAACCTTATTAACGTTGCTAGTTCCCTATTTTTTCTGAGATATTGAAATTTACTATTTGTACATGTTTCATACGGTAAACACGAAATCCATGTAATAAAAATTCACCCTATGCTGGTAATGGTTTTCTTACGATGTTGACTCTTCGAGCTCCAGATCGTAAATGAGCTCTTAATAATGATGATGACCGAGGGCATTTGTGTTGCACAAACACATCATATTTGATATATTATATACATTCAGACTTAATTCCAGTGGCGTAGGAAGGTAATCAAATGGGGTGGGTGGGTCGGTTTGTGTACAATTACTTATATATGTGAAATAATTTGCTTACTTGTTGTTAACCCTTTCACCCCTGAATATCTGAGTGGTTTGCTCTTTTTTATTGTATAAGAACAGTATATTATAGTCAGTAGGGTTGAAAGGGTTAATTTGATATGGATAAATAGGATATTGTGTTATCAGAATTAAGTTTGCTGTAACTTGATAATAGAATACTATGAGAAAAGTAGTTACAATGGAATTGTCTTTTAGATTGATTAAGAAATTACTTTGCATAAATATTTTTTTTAGAAAATCGTGCATTTATATATCGCTGGTTCTAGTAAAGAAATTGGTTTTTTGTGTGTCTTCTTAAATATCTCGCAAGTGAATGAGTGAACGGCGTCGTAAATGTGGTCAGAATACATAGAAGATTGACAAATTAAACGTAGACACGTCTATAGGACGCAACAAATAATTCTCCGGTTACGTCCGGAAATTGAATTTTCAATCCATTTCTTAATCCGTGTTTATGTTATACCATATCCGCCGTCCATTTTCACCTCGAACGCCTTTGACTTCGCACGTTAACAATGTCTGGTGTTCTAGCAAATGTCGTTAAGCAGAGTCAGCCTTTGATTCGCAAGGCAGTTATAAGTCAGCAGCGAAATTACACTGTTGGAAAACCCAAATACCCTATGTCAATGTCTGTAAGTATGAGGTTGTGGTTTCTATGGAATGCAGTAGGCATCCGATCACTGACCGATTGTGCTATTTTAAATTACATAGTCTATTCCACACCCCAGAGGCTGCAGATATTGCATTATATCTAATAAGAAAAATCACAAATACCTTAGGTATTATATATGTGTCTTCCGTTTAAAAAATGTCTCTGCAGTCACATATGACTTGAAATCATCATCCAGTTTTTACTTTTAATTTTATCCTGTTTACGCTAAAGTCGTAAAGTTGCAAAAACAAATCTACGGATTAACATTGACAAAAATTAGGGATATACAAGCCAGGGGTAGATCATTATCTTCAGTATTTTGTAATCATCTGTACATGACATCATACTGTGATGAAAGTTTGCGTGTTTGCGTTCACATACAGAATCTGTTACTATTTATCGACATGCTGGGATCTATATGGTAGCAGGTTGATCTGTCCCCAAGTCATTCTGTTCGAGTTGATCTGGCCCCATATACAGTTGCTTTTTATAATTGTGCATAAGTTGTAATTGTGCGTGCTTTACATATACATCATTTCCATAAACAAAGCATAATTCCAGCTTCTAACATGCAAGCACAGCGAGCTCTTTATTGCAGAAATGTTGCATCTTGCATCAAGTTTAATAATTACAGCGCCCTCTTACGGTCAGAGCCCTCCAGTGTGTTCTATTGGCTTCAAAAAGTTTCAACCAGTACATCGCAAACAAGGATCTGCATACAGGTTCCTAGAAACATGGCTGCTGTAAATGTCTATTCTGATTGGTTGAATTATACACGTGGTTGAGTACAGTGGGCTTTGGACAGCCCGATCCCACAATAGCCGGATAAGTAACAGTCTAGATATGACAGCCCAATCCTGTTATAGACAGCGCGGGTTAGTAGCAGCCTAGACGGCTTACCAACATCTTATTGCTCCAATAAAGCAATGCCAAATACGCCTTACCTATAATTTGGACAACAAATTCAGCATGATTTTAAGTGATCGATGCAAGCACTTTATGGAATAGGGGTAGAAAATGAGCTGTACATACATTGGATGCAAAACACTGTCTGCATCAATCTAAACCACATGGTTCAGTGAGTGTTCACCATCTTGTAGTAATTGTTTCACAGGGACGAGTGGCAAGTCAAACCAGTTAACCACTGATTGGTCAGGTTCAACTCGGCGTATTCATTGGTACAATTCAACAAAAAACTACATTATTTTTTTTTATTTATTTATTTAATATATAAACAAAATACAACATATAAGATACAGAGACAGGTACATTCACACATACACACAACTTTCATCCAGGTCATATTATGATACATATATATAGGAATTCTAATGTATATTAGTTATAATGTCTTTTACATTATTCCATTTGATGGTGAATTCTTTTTGTTTCATATTCACTGCATATGAATTCTTTTCTGCAATATAATAAGACAAAATATTATACTGTAACTCATTGAGGTTCAGGTGTGAATTTTGTCTAGACTTTGTAAATATATAGTATTTTACAAGTAGTAAAATCACATTAATTGCATTATTATTTTTACCAGGAATTCCAAATAGAATATTATCTAATGAAAAATGTAAATCTGTATAACATGTTTCAATCCATTGTTTTAATTGTGTCCATATCTGTTGAGCGTGATAACATTGGAAAAATAAATGTTCTATTGTTTCTGTATTGGATTGACATAGACTACAAACTCTGTTTGTTTTTATCTTGCAATCAAAAAGATTCTTATTTGTACCAAGAATTCTATACAATATTCTATACTGAAACCATTTTAGTTTAGGATCTTTTGTACACTGATGTAGAAGTTTGTAGTATGGTTTAAATATAAAATTGTTGTTTAAGTTTAATGAAGATTTCCATTTATTTTCATGCTTTGATATATGTTTTATATTTTCTAAGAATAAATCATAAATGTATTTTGATCCTTGCATATTCTTAAGAATAATGCTAACAAAGTCTGGTTTGTGAGGACATTCAGTGTGTTCAAGACTTCCATCTAGGTGAGGCCATGTCTTTGATATAGATTTCTTTAATCCTAAGAAAGAGGTAAATGGTAGATTTATATTGTGGTTTCGCTTTAATTCTTCATATGGTATAAATCGTCCATTCTCTTTGAAGAGATCCGATATGATGTGGAACCCTTTTCTAAATAGGGGTTTAAGGATAATTGATTTTCCATCAATGCTTATTTTAGGATTATACCAAAGTGGATTTTGTGGTACATTCGAAGGAAATTTTTTTGAAGTTAGAATCGTGAATTCATGCAAATCTATTAAGAACTCCTTCCAAAATTTATTATTAGTTTGTTGAGACAATTGTTTTGAATAATCTGGTCCCAATTGGCATAGGAGTGTGAAATCACATTTACATATGAAATTAAATATAGATTTTAATGTATCACTTGTTTCATTTATAAGTCTTCTGAACCATGTTAGTTTTAGTGATTTTATAAAAGAATTAATATGTGTCATTCGGCACCCACCCACATAGAAGTCTTGTTGTAATAACTTTCTGGACACTTTGTCTGGTTTTCCATGCCAGATAAATTTGAATAGAATTTTTTCCAAATTGCTAATCCAAGTTTCAGATGGTTTAGGTAGTGTAGTGAATAGATGAGTAAATTTTGAAATAAGTAAATATTTTACCAAGTGGTGATAATTTTCGTTTATTCCAAGAATGTATTTCTTTTTCGATTTTTACAAATTTGTTGCCAAAATTGAGTTCCTCGATATTTTGAAGATCAGATGTGAAAATTATTCCCAGTACATTGAATGGTCTATCAGACCATTCAAGATTATATGTTTTACAAAAAACTTCTTTGCTACATGTGTATATGCTTTTGAGCCAATCCAAACAGCTTTGGTTTTTGTAATATTTGGTTTTAAGCCAGAATATTTAGAAAATTGAAACAATAAATCAAGTGCAGATTTCAAACATTTTTCACTCCCTTCTAGAAATAGTGCAGTATCGTCTGCATATTGTAATAAACATACTTCTTCAGCAATATGAATACCTTTGATGTTTTCATTTTGGCGGATCATAATACCCATAATCTCAACACAGATATTGAAAATATATGGAGAGATGGTTCGAAAAATACCCATTTTGAATTACACAAAGTTTAGCATCATAATATAAAGTCTTGATCCATCTCATAATATCTGGACCAAAATTGAAGAACCGAAGTGACTTGTACATAAAAGACCATGACACAGAATCAAATGCTTTTTCAAAATCAATAAGAAGCAAAATTCCTGGTTTATTTGTTACTTTAGTATAATGCAATACATCATAGACAAGACGGGTATTTTCACCAATGTATCTACCCTTCATAAAACCCCGTTGATTTTCACGTATGATACTAGATAATACAGATTTTATTCTATTTGCAATACACGTTGATAAGATTTTATATGATATATTTAGTAGTGAGATGGGTCTCCAATTTTTCAGTAGTTCTCTTGGTTTGTCTCCCTTTGGAAGTATTGAAATTATGCCTTGTTTTTGGGTTATAGATAGCTCTCCCTTATCAAAACTTGTATTTACAGATCTTAACCAAAAAAAACTACATTATGTTGTAAAACATTTTGAGTAACATTCATACAATATACATTATCACTTTCCATTTTTTGGTAAAATCCCAGGTAAATCAAAAAGTGGGAACATGAGAGATACATGTACATTTGACATCATAATTTTCAAGTAACTACTGATTAGGCCTATTGTATAACTGCATGATGCATATTCATACTTGCACTTCTTGATAAAGAATTCAAAATAAGAATCTAAAAGATTATTGATATCTCATTATCTTACACTTCTGAACTTAAGTAGAAATATATTACCAACTATTATCATGATTATGTGCATACGTATACTCAATTATCGGTGGCCAGATTAACTGGGTACAAATAGTACTGGGGACGAATCGACTAGAAATTGATTGATATTGACCGAGGCTTTTCCACACTAGATTCTCTATTGCAATATTGAAAAAAAAAAAAGATTTCTATAGCATATTATTGATATCAAATTATTTGTTACTGTGTATAGATTTCTGTAGCATATTATTGATATCAAATTATTTGTTACTGTGTATAATGCTAGAATGATATTTCGAGGAAATAAGACTTGACAGGTAGCCTAGTGATTATGACTTGGGTCTGCGAAGTTTAATTTCCTTCTTTGAGATACATATGGAGGATGATGACCAGTTAAGTTTTTGCATACAAACTTACGACTTACTGGACTTAGATCTACTGTATTAGTACTAGTACCCAAATTGTCCAGTCTTGTTTACTGTCAAGATATTTCTTAAACACAATGTACATGTACTTCCAGAATTATATTATTAAATGATTGGTGTCATTAACAGTAATATTTCTGTGTCAGAATGTTTTCAGATAAAATATTGCACTTTTCCTGTCTTTTTTACCAAATACCAGGAGGTATCTATCAAGGGAAATTTTATAACGAGAAAATGCCCAGAAAATTGATAGTGTATGTTGTGTAAATAGTTATGTACTTTAATTTAGTTTTATATGAAAAAGACAAAAAAGTTCAATGTCGGATGCATGTCTATAGATATGATAGATCTACATGTATGTATTGACATAAACGCGAGATACAAATTTTCTCTGTGATCGTGTTACTTTTAGCAGCTTTTTGGTAGAAATAAGGCTGTTAAAGAAAATGATCACTCCCCAATATGAACCGTGCGAGCAAAATTGTTGTAGACAACGTGTTAATGGCACACAGTACATATTCTGATAAATGTTGCTGTCCAATTTTGATTAAAAGTGAGTGGACACATGTCCAGATTGCTATGAATAAAAAATTTATTGAGATACTAGATACTTTAAAAATCATCATTATAATTAAAGAGGAAGGCATATCTGGGACAGACTATAGTGGGTGATACTGCAGTGCAGATGATATGGACATATCTCCAGTGAAATGCAGATAACTGAAAAGTAACTCCATAAATAAAAAAAAGAAACTTACTCGGGTCAATAAACTACGTTGAATTCATACCCGATCACGTGCAGAAAATTGACTCGTACTTGTAAAAAATTACCAATTTTCTGGATCATTTTTCAATGGATTTACTCATTTTGTAGGCCAAAAGAATTCTTGTAATTTTGGCATCAAGTAGTATCGGCACCAAGCTTCTGCCTCGTACACGTATTGTCGGCACTTTAACAGGTTATATTGGCAGCTAGTATTGATTTAAAATAAATCAATTTATATCTCATGAATTCTAAATTCTAAACATCAAGTTTTAACACATGTTTTTGGAAGTGCCGAAAATACTTGCTTACAAGTGCCGAAATTACTCAATGCCGGAATTACCTTATACTGGCCGAAATCCCTCTATTTTATTTTTTTAGAAAAGTAGAAAAAACATGTGCATATAAATTCTGATATTACTACTACTACTAGACCTTTATGCTGAAATTATCAAATAAAGGAGTTCAACGCAGCATAATGATCATGAAACACTATGATCATTGATACATCAGTTTTACTTGTTGTTTTTAACATATAAATGTTAATGAAATAATCATATGAACTATGGCATGGCTATGATCGCAAATGCACGCAGCTGTTTTAAAAATGCAGGAAAAGAATCTGTCTGATCTTACGAGGGCAATGTTCACTTTTCCCTGCAAAATGTCGTAAAAGTTGAGTTGTGACGTCAGATATTTAAAACACTACTGGTCAGCAACCAATTTTTTGCCTGGTACATGTACCTATTCTCACCCACCCATTTTATTTCATCTGATATTTTCTGGTTTGCAAAAGAAATATTTTATTCTGTTCATTTAGCAAACAGAAAATCACCTTGTCTTCGAAACAAAAAATAAACTGACAATATGCTCCTGTTTGCAAATTATGTGCCAGTGAAAAATGCTTGGCGAGAATTGACCTATCACCAAATGCCAGACATGGCATCTTTCGGTAAACTTTTCCATTTTGACATCACAATTAAATGGCCCATCCAACACTAGTGTGATTATAACATTACAATTGAATGACGTCAAAAAAGCACATGGACAGTCATGTGGAAGACATTCCCAAATTCCCAATATACATGTATATATATATGAGCAAATTTTTTTCCATTAGCTATATAGTAGTACAGGTACCCAATTGTACCTTTAGTAGAGAAAATCTGACCTCTACATAAACGTATGAGGGCTTTGCCATGTACAATGTATAAACATTGATCAATGAATGCGACAGAGAAAATTACCCAGGAATGATTTCTAGAAATATGACATACATGTAGGATCACGTAAATTGTTATTTCTTTTGATATTGCAGACATCAAATATACATTGTACTAATTTTTGTATGTATAGTTGTATACTGATTTTTTTTCTCCTTTTTTCCAGAAAAAGGTTCTGATGTATTTGCCAATAGGGTTTGTAATTTATGGACCAACATTTTACATTCTCTGCAACACACAGAATTTCCGAGCCGGAAAATAGTGGATTATAAGATGCTTTTAGGAGTACTAGGATGTTTGTGATTTGATTGGTGGTCTACATATGTATATAGAAGAAAAGATAGAATCGGATTATACAGTAGAATAAAAAATGTTGGAACTGTATTCAGGAAAAGAACAGACAATTCTTACTACAACAAGAATATCATATTTAAATTTCGAAGACTATGACCTCATTTTCATTTTCTATATGTAGACCGAATTCTATTGAATGTATTAAACTGAAGTTAAATCTTTGTCGAAATATTTTGTTGTCTGTTTCTGAGTGTTTCAGTTTTTCCAATAGGGCTGGAAAGTCTCATTTACATGTATACTCATTTCTGGTTTATGACTTCCAGACACCAGATAAGCAATGCCCCTTTGTTTTGCCTACAGCTGAACAATTTAATTTTTATGATTAGATATATATAAAGCTTAAGATATGTTATTTAAACACTTTTATTAATTTCCTCAAAGTTATAATCAATCGATGTCAGAAGTTGTATTTAATTCAACAGTTTTTCAATACAATTTACTTGAAATCCTCCTTACTGTATCACAGATGATAGGGAAAGTCCTGAGACAGATCCTTTGTGAAAGAGTACGTTTATTAAACAATTTGTCGTCACGCATCTTCTGTTTACTATGAGTATGAGGCTTGTATAAGTTGGATGCCTCGGAGGAGGCAACTGAACCATGGTGACCGACATATCATCCGGGGAAGTTTCACTGCTAGGGGAGATAACCCATACTGTCAGAATGGCCATGGACAAAATTGGCATAATGAGATTTACACAAAATCATTTCCATGAGTGAGTGTAGCTTGCACATATGTAACTTTGTTACGATTTTGAAGAAGAAGGTTCAGGCTATTAATATCCGAGTGATACTGTTCCATATCAGTATTAATTTTTGTATTATTTTATAATTTTTAAAACTACCTTGTGTTACTTTTTACTTAGTTACTGCCTGGAAGTAGTTTTTCTCGCAATCCTTCTGAGCTAATGTGCCGAGACTTTCCGGCCCTATTGTTGCAAAAAATTTGGATATTGTGGTCTTAAAATCTAAGGCCATACAGGGTGTGATGAAGGGACACATACTGTTAACTACATGTACATATACCAACATGAAAATCTCTGATCTGCCATGTATACAACAATGAAGATAATGCCCATAGGGACACAGTGTTCTGGATCAGAGGTTCCAGATAGAATTTTGCTGTACTGGTTTAAACTGGGATTAGTCTATCTTAGGAGCTAGAAATCTGTATGTTGGACTTGGGCCTTATACCATAAAACCTGAGAATTTACTGAAGGCTAAATATTCTCAGATTTTAGGATTTGGAAAAGTTAAGTAAAATTTTTAGACTTTTTTAAGGGCAGTGTAGTACACACTTCTTCCACACCTATTACAAATGCAGTAAGTGATGTATACACTAGAAATACCAATATCCAGTATTTCAGGAAGGAAAAAAATCTTTTTTCTGTGATGAAGTACCCCATAAATTCTGATCTGATGAGATGAAAATCACAGCTATGTCATCAATATCAAATTTTGATTTTATTGACTTATGAGTGGATGGGAAATTGTCATTGTAAAATGTCAATAGTTTTTTCATAGTTGATTACTTGAATACAGTCCAGCAGAAAAGAAATCTCTTGTCCAAAGTTTCGGGGAGACACTTTTTATGTTACATTGTAAGATGTTCCTCACATGTCTTCAGCTTTACAGTTCAGTACAATGGCACCCGTCTTCTGAAACCACATTCTGAAAATCATTGTTTTGAATAATCTTTTAATAATAAAACTGCTTTTGAGAGACCACCTTTCAGTGGCGTATGGGATGATCTCTCAAGACATGTTCTACTGTAGTGACAAGGATATACCGAAGATGGAGGATAGACTCGAATTATGATGTGCATGTATATTCCATAGAATTGATGAACACCCTACATGAAAAATGAGATTTGTATATTTTGAAAATCCAATAAAATTATGTGCCCAGTTCTGTAAAAAAAAAAATAGACAATCTCCCATGTGATTAGCAATTGATTTGGCAAGTACCATAGTGCAGAGTACATGTAGAGACATGTAAGATATGCAGGATTAAACATGGGATGAGATTGTCAATGATTACTAAACAATTCACATTAATAATACCTGAAAATTGGTATCCAAGGTCAAACTTAATTGTTACAATACTAATTTATTATTTCTTTCAAAACTTTTGATTTATATTTTGGCCTACTTTACAAAAAACTGGTCACATTTTCATAACAGGTTTATTTTTTAATCCTTATAATGCTAATATCTATACCCCCTAGTTTTAAGTCATTGACTGCTACACCTGATATACGTCAAGTAGCTGTAAATAAATAGATTCTAATTTGTGAGTGACAACAAGAGTAGCTACATGTACACCATAGATAATTCTTAAATTTAAAAAATAACAAAACTGTTCTTCCTCTTTAGGTCTCCAGATTTGTCCAGGCAGGGTGGGGTCTAGTGAACCCTTTCTGGACCTGAACAAATTTGTCATTTTACTTGATACACGTACAATGGAAGGTTGCTATTAAGATCGCCTTTCTAACTGACTCAAACTGGTCTGATTAG